>OZ026615.1:20127212-20241212 GCA_964020975.1 Hermodice carunculata | reverse complement strand
AGCTTATTTCCGGTAGTCACGTTGGAACGGCAAAAGATACAATCTCGAATTGTCCGCGATGTCCGTGATATCTTCAACACGGACATCGCGGACAATTACAACGCGGACATTTTCTGGCTCTGTGTCGAGATTAAAGCTATGGAAGCCGGTATACACGACTAAGCTTTGGCATGATTAAATGTAAATTTGGACGTTGGCTATTGCTTTCGGGATGGATCTGAGCACTTTTCTTTCTCTTTATTCTTTTCTTTCTAAAGTTCGGTGTTTAGCTCTGCATTTGGGATGGATATGAGCATTTTAAACTTGCTTTCTTTCTTTTTCTTTCTTTCTTTCTGTTATCTATTATTTCTTTTATCAACAATTATAAAATGCCTGTAGCTGGAAATATAACATATTATTTAAATGTTTCCCAATATTAATTGGAGCCTTGAAAAACCAAACATTGTGAAATGGGATTCTTGAAAAAGTGGAAGATGACAACTTAACCCTGTGACAACTAGCTCCGTCTCCCGGCCCCTGCTTGTTGTTCCAAGCCTATATAAAGAGTTCAATGGTTTAATTATTTATTGACATTCTCAATGAAAAAAAAAAAAAAAGGAACTACTACCATGTTGCCATTAATTATTGGGAAATTATGAAAAATACACATTCATAACTTTCATAATTTTATTATCTGCTTGGACTCACAGCCTCACATCAATACATTATACACACATGCATGTGACCAGGGATCCAAATTATAATTGACCTTTATGCCAACACAATTCAATCACACAAACACACTTATGATGAATGACATCATATGACCAACTGGTCATGGAGAATACAGTGATACCTACTATTTAAGACCATCCAATCTGCCAGCCACAAGTGGCTACAAATAGCACATACTCTTAAATTACTCATGATTTACAAAGAATATATATCAGCTGTTGCTCCGTCAGAAATACGGTAACAAAAGGCAGTGGTCTCTCACTGCAGAATGTGGTCTGATAGTTAAGGTACTACTGTATTTTAAAATGGAAAACTAATATAATTATAATATATTAATATTTCCAAAGACGCTTATAAACCACAAAACAAAATTATTACCCAAACTGAATGACTGCTGGGCCCATTCTGCCTTTTGTGGTACGGACCCCAAAAACCTTTTGATCAATGCTTATGTGGCTCACATACATGTGTATATATATTCAGTTGTATTGCTAGCTGTTATTGGCAGTTTATAGATAACCGACCAAGTTTGAATCATGGTCATGGCTTTTGTGTCACCTGGCCCAGAACCAGCAAAACTTTTTGCCAATGATTTACACACAATCACAATTCACTTCATGTATTGCGAAGACTGGCCAAGAACCATCAAAACTATATACTCCCAGATTTAAATTCCCTTGTATTGCCAGCTGTTATTGCCATTACAAATAATAGACCCATTCTGCCTCATTTGGTCCATAACCAGCAAAACTCAGGATCAATGATTTACATGTACACATGGTATAAACATTCATATTTATGTACACGGTTGTATTGCCAGTTGTTACTGACGTATACAATGAACTGTCAAAACTTTTGAAGGTCAATAATCTATATACCTTCACATACATAGGAATATATTTTTGTAAATGTTTTCTCAGCTGCACTTGACACTTTTTAGACTATGGACCAGCCACGGACTCATTCAGTCTCACCTTTTCCAAAACCAGCAAAACTCATGATCAGTGATTTACATGTATGTTTACATGGCATAAACATTCATATATATATATATGTACACTTGTTGTATTGGTAGCTGTGCCTGACAATATAAACAATTGACCACGGACCCATTCAACCTCACCTGTTCCAGAGCCAGTAAAACTCATGACCAATGATTTACATACACTTCCACAACTCCAACAATTGTGTTGATAGCAGTTTGGCACAGTGTAAATTATGTACCATGGACCCATTCAATGTTGCTGGGACCAGCAGCAGGTAAACTCATAATCAATGATATATACACTATATACAAATTAACCATAGACATATTCTGTCTTGTCTTTGTAGTGACCCATTCAATGTTACTGGGACCAGCAGCAGCAAAACTCATAAACAATGATATATACACTATATACAAATAAACCATAGACACATTCCACCTTGTCTGTGTAGTGACCTATTCAATGTTACTGGGACCAGCAGCAGCAAATACATGCAGCATACAATAGACAACAATGATCTTGGGTTGGGTTGATATAAGGGCAATGTGAATGACTATCATGATGAGTCCACTAAAACTCTGTTCCCACATACAATGCAATGGTACCTGCTCAAAAGACCACCTCTCATGAAAGACCCGTTAGTTTTTAAGACCGCTCTTTCAAGACACTGGCCTCTAATTTCTTTGCTATCTTACCTGCAGAACATGCACCTGTCATATGTGACCACTCTTGTCTGGCTTTAAGAGTGGTCTTAAATAGGAGGTACAACTGTAGTCCATGTCATGCGAGGTCATCCCGAAGGCAGGCCCTGAAATAGCCCCTCTAGACAGGTAACCTCTCACTAGAGGTACCATAACACAAAAAGATAGTAGTAGGGACCTGCCAAAAAAAAGAGGCCTTTCAAGCCAGGTAGTCTCTCATTTGGAGCAACTTATCAAGACAGGGGGCCACTGTACATAATCACTGATAACTGAAATATTCTCTATTGTAGGGTACTGCACTTACATTTTTTGAGTTGCCTTATATACTAAATGTGGACCCATACCTTAAAATTCAACCCTTTTTCCCCACTGCATATGCAGATATCAAATTTTCTTAAATATGTAAAAGAGGGATTGTGATGTTTTGCAACACTTGTTTCTTGCTTAGCCAAAAATGAATATTGAATTTACGTTGGTTTTGTTGTGTTAGTTTCATTTTGTTGATTCATTTACGAGGTATATATCAAGATCTGGAGTAATTTATTAAGGATTGGTAAGGTAAAAAAAAGCAGGGATGAATACTAACAAGCTAACAGCTCCTGTGGTTGTGTATATTCAATTACTGAAGCAGGTGTCAACTAATATACAACACTGATAAGATCAAATAGGGTGATTAACAGAGTACACAAGTCATTATGACAGGTCTGCTGAAGTGGAGTATCTCACCGTGGTGCCCCCTCAAAGTTTGTGTATTTATATATGGAGGGTTGCCCAAGGGATATTACACATCAGAACACCTACTGTAAATATAAAAAATTACTCTAACTAAATACCAATTTGAAAACAAATGTTGAGAGTTGCCAAATGAACACAAAATCACCATTAAAGACAATAAAAAGGACATACTATCAGTGTTGGTCCCCTTCATTAATGCTTGTGAATTTCCAGTCTAATTTGCAGGTGTATTAAAGACCCAGAGTCTGACCTCAGTATACATGTAACATACTAACATGGGTCGAAATTAGGGAAATCAGGGGAGTCTGGTTGCAATGCAACAATGTAAAAGTTGGAAGGGCTAGTTTACAATACCTATTTGCCCAAATGACAACTTTTTATTTCTCAACTTAATCGTTGTGGTGTTTTATAACAAGAAATGAGACGGACCAGGTATCACAAGTGGTCTGTTGGCATTTAGATACAGTTCACATACAAGTTACCCTGGTAAATGTAGAATACATTTTATACAATTCAGGGTATTCCCTAAAGGCGTATAACCCTAGAATTCTAGGGCTTTACATCTAAATTTAGGGCTTTGAAATCATTATCCCCATTATAATGAATAGGAGTGTAGGGCTTTAATTTTTCTATTGTTGCTATTTTTAGCAATCCCACTACTCTTTAGGAAAATCATAGGGAAAACCCTGCACTTAAATGACTCTAATAGGAATCAACTATTACATGTTTATTCAGCTGAATCTACAACACAGAATACACATAATTCTTGAATGTTGTGTACCTTTGCAGATGGGGTAACATAATGTGACCTTGTGGGTTATACACATAGATGCTTTTATAATATATAATTATGAAATGAAATATAGCGTATCAAGTATTTCTTTGTGAATTGAAAATGGAAATTTTGACATTTGTTTTTTAAAATGAAGTGAAGAATATCAAGTATTTCTTTGTGAATTGAAAATGGAAATTTTGACATTTGTTTTGGGTCTACATGCAATGCCAATGATGTAATACCATATTCCACATTAATTAGTCTGTAGCTTACGTACAATTTTACTTCTTAACCTGTTCTCATTTTTTCCCCTTAAATTTTGTTAAATTTTAACATGGATGCATACAATCCCGCATTATATCGATACTGAGAATAGCACAGGCACACTGCTCGTTGTGAAATTACCTGTGAATTTCAAGTGCTGTGTGACTCAGTATACAATTATTTGGTGAATTATTAACATCAAAGAAAATGGGTAACTTCATGATCGGCCATGATCTTGTATGATTATGAACATGATAAATCCCGGTTCCCAAAAAACAAAAGTCTAAATATCAGACTAATATACAGAGTCTAGGCTCACCATAATCCTGGCCTTATGTTTGGACCGAGACCATGTTGCCGCCTTATATTACATTTAAACGAAATCTGAAATTTGTCCACGTCCAAAGTCTAAAATAACTAATAGTTCCATGTTTAAGAAAGTTGCAGACGCCACAAGTTGAATCCGCGTCCATAATACCATGTATGTACTCTCACACCAAACTATCACGGACATCGCGTACATTACGAGATTGTACCTCATGGACATCGCGGACAATTCGAGATTGTACCTGCTGCCGTTGAACGGCAGTGCCGGCGTTCTACTGTCCGACACCAACACCTACAACAACACAACGCACATTTATTCTACTGGTGTGCTCATCATTATGCCTGGGGCAAACTGCGCTATTGTTGGTTGTTCTGCCTGTAAAGGCAGAAACAAGGGTTTGTCTTTTCACTCAATTCCAGGCGTCAGTAAGGATCCTGTGTGGCGATCAGCATTGATAGCAAAAATTAACAGACAAGACGCTGGCTTTAACGTAGACCGGGCAACTATATGTTCCAGACATTTTAAGCCTTCATGTTTTAAGTTTGGTAAGGAATGGTTCAACAATTTCAACCAGAGACTGAGACACCATATTCACTGTATTTTAAGTCTCGGGTAGAAGAAACAAGGACCATGTAGTAGGAACTAGCTAACATACGCATCAGCAGTAAAAGTTATGGCAAGGTGCCAATTTACCACGGAACAAACCCGAATATCTTTTGTCCGGATAAATATTTGATAACCACTGCATGTGGGTTAATGTATTGTATTACCAGACACAGCCGGCATAACACTGTGGTACCCAGGATAATGTAATCATTATATCAGATAATGGGTACAAGATTAAATCAGAAACATTGGGATATATCAGAGTTTCAAGATTTGAAAAAGAACCATGACTGAGAATACTTCAACATTGGGGTTGTTAACAGGGTGAAGGATGGGTGGATTCTTGATAATTGGGCCGTTCCAGAAAGATAGACCTTCAACAGGAAAGTTTAGACTTAAAAGTTTTTCAAAGAGCCTCAGACACAGCCATGCTGCTGCTGGGGTTGATCGGACTCCCTCTGCCACTTGTTCTATGTTTTTTGAAAAAGCTGCATGGTAGTTGCTCCAGGACTTTTCACGTGCAGCAGACTGAAACTTTCCTTTGGATTCTACACATTCTTGAAGAAAGTGAACCTGGGCAATGACTTCATCCCCAGCAAATGCAGAGTTGATTCTAGGATTTGTGTGAAAGGGGCCAAATTGGCCCACCTGATCTTCCAGAATGGGCCAAATAGCCAGAATGATGGGACAACACAATAGAAATGCACTAAGATATAAGCATTAAAAGTGGGGGACCTGGCCCTTTATGTGTAATTATCTGGGCAAAAGTTGGTAAAATCCCCCACTCCCCCACCCTAGAATCAACACTGAAATGTATCGCACAACTAGACACGAGTTTTTCGTGGGCAAAAGCCATTTACCCATCCCCCGTGCCCTCAGTTTGACCTTTTAAGATCAAATTTAACAACACAAAAAGTAAGCCCATAGGTCCGTTCCTATTCGTGTTGAATAGTTACCATGGGCCTGCGATCAACCATACCAAAGCTATATAAGGAAAATAAGATTTTGACCCCAGTTTGACCTTTAAAGGTCAAATTTAACAACACCAAAAGAAAGCCCATAAGTGCTTTCCTATTAATGCTCAATAGTAACCATGGGCCTATGATCAACTGTAAGCAAGATATGCAACGGAAAATACGAATTTGCTGGATTTGCTCGGTCAGCAAAAAATGGAAAACTTAATGAAAAATTAAAAAATCAATGAATTTTGACAAACAGTATATCAGAAGAATTCCCCAGCCCTGTACAATATTTGAACCAAAATAGAACTTTGTAAATTTGCCTTAGAGTTATAGTAAAAATAAGATTTACAGCGGTGGCAGTCCTTGAATCCTACTAAACCCTATATATATATATATATATATATATATATATATATATATATATATATATATATATATATATATATATATATATATATATATATATATATATATATATATATATATATATATATATATATATATATATATATATGTTTGTGTCTGCATGGTGGTCGTGTTTGCTTCCATCATTTCCATTATTTTTGTGTAGCTTCAAAACAAGGAGTCCAGGTGACCATGGCTCTGTCATGATGGAGGAGTTTTCCTTGTGTATTTACAAGAGTTGAGACTGTCATATGACAAATCTGAGAGTACGAGGATAATTACTGAAACTGCCCTGATGCAAAATGGTAATGCATCAGCTGTACTTAAATGTGTCAAGAGGAAAATTTAATCATGCACACTGTAGTCTGAATGAACCTTTTCAGTGCCAGTTATAACAGTCAAAGGTCAGACAAAATAAGTGTAAATGTCTAGTTCAGCTTCTTTTGGTGCAAACTACATTGACTGAAAGCTCAGTACTGAAAATGTAACAGTACAGAAAAAGTTCAAATGGGGAAACAGGCTTCATTCCACTATGAACACTCAACACAACACACAATAAACCAGTTTGAAGATACATGTAGCATTGGTCAAGTTATCCTGATCAACACAGACAGTTCATCAACTCACTGTGGGAGCCTGAAGTATTTTATTGTGGAAAAACTCTTACAACACATAGGTAGTAGTGGTAATGATTGGCCCCTGACCTTTGCTACATATTGCAGTCGAATTAATCAAAAGCAGTTGCAGTAAAACCTGTCGAGGCCGAACGTCCTTCAGACCCAGCAAAACTGTTTGGGTGTCAGAGGTGTTTGATTTATGACAACATTTGGTTTGGGGCGTGGCCTTGTGGCTACATCCTGCACATGAAAACTTTGATTTAACCTGTGCATACAGATACATGGGGGGGGGGGATTACCAGCTCCATGAAACATTTATCTGTATCTATAATGTATTATAAAACTTTTAAAAGAAGTCTAAGATTGAACAATTATTAAAATTCCACCACTGCATTTACATAATTTGATGATGCACAATATCAACAACATTAAACCAGCATACTGTATGGACAGCTGTAGAAATTCTCCCCATGGGACTTACACCCTATTGAGACCCTTTGAATACATTAATGCCACAAACCTGATATGTAAAGTATTGGATAAAAAGCACTTTTGATGTGTCTGTATCAAATGTCAATCAATTACATGTATCAGAAAATTGTTTCTTCTTTTGTACATGTCAAGTCTTTACGGGCTAAATGTTGCTTTGGGACCCAAATCAAGTGCCCAATGTTCAGATTAGATAGGGGTTAAACCTGCAGATGGCATGTGCCAACACCTTGCTATTCAATCATTTTACATACAAAAAGCATTGGGACTCAAAAAAAGTATTTTGGACCATGGGTGCTCAGCTTGGAAGGTTTTGCTGTATAAGGCTGACTTGGGTTACTGTGTGCCATTTCCAATCGTACCTGTAGACTCAATCATACAAGCCCCTTTTTTTCCTGACACACATGCATAAAAAATACAGAAGCTTCGATCAATAATTTCTTATGTTTTTATTTGCATAGATGGTTGTGATAAATACAGTAATATGTCTATAAATGCTCTCTTCTGGTTGAAATCTTGTAACATTAAATGTTTTTTATATTATTTCTCATAACTTGACTATTTTACTCTTTTGATTACAGTTTTAATTTCAAATGTTTTTATATGATTGATTCAGCTTTCAACAATGTAAATGGTCCAATGGATTTTTTTTTTTCAAAATAATATTATACCTCTTAAAGAAGTGAAGAGTTCACGCAGGTCTGTTGGCAAGCCTTCATCTGCAGCCAAATCTCCACATATTTGGTTGATAAGTTCAAAAGTTATCTGAAAAATACAGCATAAATAACATTCATTCACCAACTGAGCACCTGCTGAGTGATGGCAAGTTTTTTATCTGACTGGTACAGCAAAGCAGTTCGTGTTCAAACACCCCCCCCCCCCAAAAAAAATCACATGAGACACTCTATCAGTAACAAAAGAAATAATATACCTTGAGTGGTAGCCTCTGTCATGAAAGCTACATGTATATATCTCCTATTTCCAATTGAACATTTCAAAGCAACATTAAAATGTTATCATTAGTCTTCACAGTGGTTTATGTGGTAAGGGCTCACTGAAATGACCTATTAGACTTAATCATGTATGCCTGACATATATGACTGTTATCATCACTGTCATAGACCTACACATTTAACAGAAAAGATAGCTAAACCTGTTTCTAATGGCATACTGTACTTGTCAAGGAATGGCCAAGTATGCGCATAATGGTATAAGTTTGTTTACCACTGTATCAACCACACCTCCAAGTAGCAAGCTAATGAAAAAGATTGTTAAAAATCCTGTTTGATATTTACTTGTTCTTTTGTAACAGTGACCGACAGAGATTCAAGTTCAACACTGTATCAGAGCATTTGTATGTTAAAACTTGTCTCTTTTTCACCTTGCTGTCATGTTGCTGGTGTTTCTGCTGCAGCTGGTAGGCCTATGTCATCAAACAGCTCTTCTTCCTAAAATAATAACATGAACAATTGAAATGAAAATTACCTGTACCACTATGGCTTCTTTCATGAAAATGTGGATTTGCTCAGGTCTCATCAAGCTGATTCTACAAACCCATGTACCGATGTTATGACTGACTAATTACAAATTATTATTATGAATTCACTGTATTAAAATTGTACAGTATGCTTTAAATTGACTCACCAAGTATGAATGCATACTAAGGTTGAAATTCAATGCGGGTATCACCATGATTTGACAAACAGTAAAAACTATCAACATGTCATGGTCTGGATTGAATTTGTTTACAGCTACTGACGTCATGACGAAGTCATGTTATTTAATGATATCATGATGACATACATAGATCTACAAACCCAACCTAATGCAAGGCCCACATTCTCTCCTTATGTGTCAAATCCTAGCCATTTCAGAAATAACAGGCTCAGATTTAGTGAAAAAGGCACATCATGCCTTCATGGCGCATGTATAAAAAAATGATCGTTTATTTTTTTTACACTTCTTTGCTCTTCACTCAGAAATGACAATGGCTCTTACACACACACACACACCATACTGTGTATGGTGCGTGTAAGGTTAACATTATGTAAGGTTACAAGTTTTGCTATTTTGCAAAACACAAGAGTTCGAAAAATGCACCTTACAAACTATGATTGACTGATTTGGGAATTTAACCGGCGGATCGGGGCAAAAAAAACGTTACAAGCTAGGCTTGTTTGACTTTGGGGAAAAAAACACAACAAATTCGGCCTAACCGTGTTTATCAGGCCTGTTTATCATCATTTACGTTAGGCGAATGTGCCGATATCCGGGCGCTGTCTGGTAGATTAAAACCTGTTGAATCGTATCAGAATTCATGTAGATACATTACATAATACGGTGTTTGTAAAATGAGCTAGTATCAACAATACATACTTGCAAAATGCTGTCTATTTCATCCATTCTGTCAGTTCGAGTAGCAGTTGACGTCTCCGCAGCCATCATGACCATCCAACCGGAAGTAAGTTGTGCACTGAAATACGCCACCTGGCGGCGAAGGGAGATAGACCAATTCACGGCGTCACGCTGTGTAAACCATGACCAGTCAGCTATCCGCCTTCGGGGGCGGGATCAATATATCGAGGTCTATGTAAATATATAATGCTATAGGCCTACCTATTAATTGTATTATTGCAATTTCTGAAATAAAAGTTGTAAAATGGGTTAAAATATATGTGTCTAGGCCTGCCAAATCTTTAAAAAATATAGGCCTAATTTTTTCACACTATCTTTAAATGTGGTAAATAGACTATGGTGAATTCATATTATCAGTCATTGGGTAGGCCTATGTGACTCACAAATGTAAAGGGGGGGGGGCCAAAAACCTTGGCACAGCCTGATACATAACAATGTTTCACCTAGGCCTGGCCCTTTCAAGGCCAATATACTGGTATGACCAAAGAATGGCAGGGCATAAGATTCAATCTTTCAAGGCATTATTTTGAATGTAGACAATGCCTTTCGCAATAGACTTATTGCACCACGAAAGCTGTTGAACAATATCTTTATTTATGAAACCACTTTTAGTATCAAATTTTAAACTAAGCATGTTGGTACCTACATGAAAGGTCTTTTTACTTAATATAACTTTATTAAACATGCATGTCATGGTGAAAATTTTCATCAACAGCAGGGTTTTTCCCTTTGAATCACTCAAGCACTCACAATTAAAGCCAGGCAGAACCTTTAGCTGATGATTGTTGCAAGTTTCATTTCAAAGGTTTTGAGTCCCGCCCTTGAGCCCCTGTGCTGTAACTTACTATATTTGGAAATTCAAACACTTTCCTTTTTGAAATACTCTTAGTTTATCTCCTTTAAAACAACATCATATCTTTAACTACATGCCTAAAACACATCGAATTATATAATCATGTTGTTTAGATTCTTATTGATGGTCATTTTAGGCCTAGAGGGCTTTTCTGATGGATTGATGTTGGTGTTGGTGTCAGTGTGTGGACTTATATAGATGATGATCATTGTTGAGATGGTGGTTGCAAGTAGTACCTTTTTAAATACTGAATTTTATAGACATTTTCAACAAGTTAAGAACCTCCGCTTACAAATTCTTTGATGTGATGCAAATTTTGGTCCCTTTTCATAAATTGTATGGTCCTGTATGTGCATGAATGATACAACTGTTCAAGCCAATTTACTGAAATAGGCCTATAATTTCAAACAAAACTTTTTGCATTCTGTCATGTGAAAACTAGATAAGGTTTTTTTCCCCCCTATGGACCTTTGCACTTACGTTTTGGTCTCTTTTGGGTAAATACGAACTATATATGTTTCAGCTATACATACCAAGGAACATTGCCTTTGGTCGGAATTGACTTGGATTTGTTTCATTAGGACTACGGTTTGGATATGGTAATCACACTGTCTAATTATGTCTAAAGGTCAACAAGAAAAATCACTTTGCGTTTTCATATTTCTGTTTCATTTTGTTATTTTTTAAATAACTTGCTGTTGAAAATAAAAAGAATAATAGACAAAATTAGCTGAGTCGTTAATCTGTCAAACTGAATCCCCCAAGTTGTTTGCCTCCTTGCCTGCCTTATCGCCAAAGCGCGAAGCTCGCGGGTGATCAGGCGCGCACTCAGGCAAACAACGAGGGGAAGCTCGCGGGTGATCAGGCGTGCACGCAGGCAAACAACGAGGGGAACTGGGTTGAGGCAGATTAACGACGAGGGTTATTTTGTATTTATCCCGTATGGTCCATTAAGAAAGAATCAAAACACCATTTATATCACCTGTAACATTTTACTTCACTATTTTACATGGGAATTTTGACACAGTCATGCCACGCGTATGAATATAAAATTTAAGCAACAAAGAAAAGCGGGCGTGATTTATGGCAAGGTAATAAGGCGAGTTTGGATATACCAAATATGGAATGGATTGCTTCCCTACTTGGAAAACCATATCTCTCATTTTACAAATGTGGAGAAAAGTAGTCCCACCCATGATATGGTCAACAATATCACAAAGACCATATCCCATGGGTTTTCAATGTAATATGGTACGATGGGATGTATATAAATATACGTGCTGTATATAAGCTCTTTGGGCAAGTATTGCGTTATAATATTTTGATTAAACATGCTTACTACGAGCTGCAGAAAACACTTGTTTTATGTAAGACCATTTGAAGAAAGTTTACTACAATGCACAGAAACATATTGCAGGGAACCAAATGCAGCATTTGAAACACATCTTTGTTCACATTTTATGGGGATCTTTTTAAAAGCAATCCCAACAAATGGGGAATGTGAACTAATTCAAAAGTGTAAATAAAAACAGGATCCCTCAGCAATATTGTTGCAGGTAGATCACAATTGAGGTCCACTGAGGCAGCCACTTTGGGTGAAAAATGAATCTATTCATTTTGTTATTGGATGTTAATAATTCTAAACTACCCCATTATGGTATTCGAAGTCCAAAAAGAATTGCACTGGAATGTGTATTTTGGAAATTACACAACTGTTAAGTTATTGTTGTCCAAGGGGGTATGTACACTACAAGACACTGGGATGGTTACATTTGATTGCACATATTCAACTGATCAAATGCTGTTTGTCAAGTGGATCTCATTTTATAACTTGGCAAAATGTCACATAATGAGTGAACCATGTTTGCACAACCATTGAGGGTATATTAAATCTATGTGGCTTATCAGATTTTCACTAAGTTTTTCTATTTACAGTCATGTAATTCTGTAGTGACAGTCAACACCACTGCTATTTTGCCATGCTGAGAAAAACTTGTTAACTTCAATCAAAAAGCAAGAGCAACATTCAACTATGAAAATAAACATGACTTTTCTACCAAAATCCTTCACTTCCAACTATGAAAATAAACATGACTTTTCTACCAAAATCCATCATTTCTTTAATTGTTGTGTCTTTCTAAAAACATGTCAAGGGGGTACATACTCTACTGCAACTTAGGTTTGAAAAAAACATCTTCAGTGTCACTGAAACAGATAAATATCTTAAAATATTCTGCCTGAATAGCTATGATTTACTTGAATACATTTGCTTCCATGGGATTTTCTTAATAGTGATATCACTTGGGCATAAATTATTCATTTTTAGAATCCAAATCTTGAAAATTTACAAAAATCAGGATAAACACGTTCATATAGGAATATTATTGTACGCCCTTGACATGCCTATTCATATTCATCATCATCATCACTCAACTCTTTTTTTCTTATAATGATAGATAGCATATGTACTAATTTTTTTCACAAGTCCAGCATAAGTTTTATTAAATGTATCATTACTTTGTTGGGTACGTACTCTACAGATACATCTTCGAGTGCTTACGTTTTGTAAAAACGTAAGTACTCGAAGAGGATGGATCACTGAGACAGAGGAATGACTTAAAATAGTAAGCTTAGACAACCATGATTTACTCAAATATATTTGTTTTCACAATAATTTTTTTAACAGTGGCATCAGTTTGGTAAAATTAATTATTAGAAGTATCCAAACAATGAAAATTTACATTTTCACAAATACTGGGAAACATATATTCATTTATAGGAATATTATCACATACCATACCTATTTGGTTTCATCACCATTACTTAACTCAGAAATATAATTATGTAGTACATGTACTTATCTTCTATGTATGTCAAATATAATATCTACCAAATGTATTATTACCCTAGGGGTATGTACTCTACAAAAAGACTTGCTTCTAAAGATGCTGATAATAATGAATCTCTCCCCTGTGAGTTCAACTATTACTGAGCATTCCAAATTACAAGGTGATATCATACAGGGTTTCTCCTGTGTGAATTCCAGGTACACATATATGGTTTCTCTTGTTTGAGTTCACCTGTTACTATAAATCACACCGAGTCACTGTGTGATATCATGGTTTTCTCCAGTGTAAGCTCCATATGAATGGTTTCTCTCCTGTGTGAGTTCTCCAGTGCGAGTTCAACA
The DNA here is from genome assembly GCA_964020975.1 of Hermodice carunculata. NCBI lineage: Eukaryota > Metazoa > Annelida > Polychaeta > Eunicida > Amphinomidae > Hermodice > Hermodice carunculata. Next base: position 20,227,172 of record OZ026615.1, on the reverse strand, counting down.
ATCACTGACTGATATATCATGTGTGTTTTTTCTTGTGTGAGCTGTGCTCACCTATAATTTAACATATTAATGTCTGCTAGAAGTTCTGCTGTTTCAAAGGAGTTCCGTCCTGTATGAATAAAAGGACTGCATTTTAAGATTACAGGTTGAAATGCAATAAATTGATCAACTAGCGATACATTTGGAAAATTGCAGCTGAAGGCAATCATAAATTTAAACACATACTCAAACGTCTAACTGTAACATTACAAATTCGACCAAGTTTTCTGTTCATGTTGACTTCAACAGACAAACTTTACATGTAAAATAGAAATTAAACAAAATATAACCTGTGCTGCTGGGTTTGACTGATGATAAAGATGAGGAGTCAAACAGGAATACATTTATTCATTTTACGCTACTCTCTCAGACCATTTGAAATATACATGGGAGACTTAGAACTTTTCAACAGTGATCTAATGTTGTCAAATTCTCCAGGGGCAAATTTGAACTGAGATCTTTCGTCGATCAACTCAGGGGCATGCACTGTTCAGACTATATCCTCATATGGTTGGAAGCCATAATCAGGTGGTTGAGGCCAGATGTAGGCATCCCCTGTCCACTTTATAAACTTGACCTGGACATGATTATCCACAATCTCCAGCATCTAGAAGAATTTGATTATGATTAAACAAATGGAAAACACCAGTTTCTATGAAGATATGTGATTTATATATTCACGTGGTGGCGACTCACTGTACCAGGAAGATAATAATTTCATAATTAAATTGTATTAGTAATTCATAATGCATTATTCACTAAAACATTATGGCAATAGATTTAATATATATGAAGGTTGTTACACTGGATTTTTTTCTTGGTCACAATAAAATGAAGAATTGAGGACAACATTGTGAAGAAAAAAATGACTGCCCTTAGTCTTGCCATGACAAATTATATTCATGAGAGAACATGCCATACAGAACATGATAAACATGTTATAGGCAGCTGGAGGTATGGTACAAAAATTACTGTGGGTGCACCTGAGTCATTGTGCTTACCGCAGCCATGTATATATCAATGACCTCATTCTTCCTTGGTCTCTTAGTCCTAGTTTCAATTGCTTGTAGCTTGATTGCAGCAAAATCACCAGGCTCAGTGTCTCTGAAGTGTAGAAAATCATTTAGTGAACTTGCTCAAAGTCTGAAGGAATGTCCATACATGTATTTGTGATTCAAATCAGTAATCTAGTGGTATATCATCTGTAATTTGCAACTGGCTCCTTTAGGGTTCCCAGCTTTGTCATATTTTACTCATATATATATATATATATATATATATATATATATATATATATATATATATATATATATATATATATATATATATATATATATATAGGGCTGTTCTGTGAATTTTTCAAATGTATATGTTTCAAGCCTCACATAATATTGATCATATATCACAATTTATTCTTTTGGGTATTTAAAATTTGAAACATACAATCTACCTATATGTACACTACAGCATCTTTGTAATGTTTTAATTGCTTTACATGACCATACATGTATGTTTATCATGCATGTGGTTGTGCTGGGGACAACTTTGTTAAAGATAAGCAAGTGGACTTACCATTGAAAATTGCAGAGCAAAAAAAACACGAACTTCTGAAAGTTTTGAACGAAACGGAATTATTTATACACGAAAAGATAACAAAACGTCAATCGAGTAAATGTGCAGCAACAACAATTTTGGCAGGAAAAGCTGAAATCTGAAACAAGTAAATGCAAATTGACATTTTTAAATCAAATAGAGACATGAATAAAATTAATAACTTCAAAGATAATTTCAGCAAAGAGAAAACATAAACGGATTTTACAGGAACATCTGAAACCATAAACAAGAATAAATTCATATCCCAAAGTGCCTAGTAGTCCATGAGCTGAGGGCCCAATTTTGACCAATTGGTACCATCTGAGGGCACCAAACTTAACAACGCTTTTTTGATTGGTGTATGTCTCAGGAACTCAAAACAGCATGATGGACCTTTCTGCGGCACAGCTTTTAGTCAGTATGTACGCAATTTAATAGACATATGTTATTTTGCATAAAAGGTGAAAAAAATTCTGCATAGTGATTCGTTTGATGAGTATACATGTCACAAGGCAAAAGGTAGCAAGATTTCAATCACAGTTTGTTTATTAAATGGAAACTTGAGGAAATGGAGGTGCTAATCAATTTTAATAAATGTGCAAAGACTGCTAATCATTGCTAATCAATATAGATTTATAATAGTGAAAGTGCTAAACATTGTAGAATAAGGTAACTTGAACAGGTCAATATATGCCTCATCCAAACAACTGCTAATCAACTTTGAGGAACTTTCATATACTGCTAAACAATGCTAAACAATATTTATTCATGGTAAGGAAAGTGTCAATCAATAAGACAGTCTCCCTGTTTGGAGGAGCTGGAACCCATAGACAAGCTAGGGTTACCCATATACCAGAAAATGTATACCGCGACGTACATATATTGTTTATACTGTCACTATAAATCTAATTTACATAACACATATTAGCATAACACAATAGATACCATCTTTTGGCCAAATTGAATTGTAAATTTGAACATATAAAATCAATTAGATGCAGGTTGTTGAAATGAATATAGATTACTCTTGATTGTAAATATTACAAAACCAAAATATTATGTACAATAGCTGTAGGTTCATTGTGTGGACATGACATCAGAATTAAAGGACAAATAACATTTTTTAATGTTTAACCAATGTATGGAACCAGGATACTGCACACAGAAGAAAGGGTGTACAATGGGAACTTAATGTGCACCAACTTATGCAACGCTTAGTCTTGGATATCTAGAAGTTTTATTATACAAAAAACTTAGAAATACATCTGAATCGTTCGCCATGTTTTTTAAAAGGAATCTGAAACGCTATCTAGATGACTGTTTTTAAATGTGGACAAAGTCGCTGTCAGATTTACACGATTTTCACCAACTTTTAAATCAGCTTGAACCAAGCATTCAATATGAAACGAAATATAGTCAATGTGAATTATAATTTTAAGACTTGAAAGCTCTTCAAAATGATGGAAAGAATTCATTGGATATATACTACAAGAATACAGATACTCATCAGTATGTGCCATTCAATACATGTCAAACACGGCACATCAAGAAAAATATCCCATATAATAAAGCAAGAAGGATCTGTACAATTGTAGAAAATACAAATAGAAAAGCAACGTGTCTGGATGAACGGGGAAATTTTCTAAAAGCCAGGGAGTACCCAGATTCACTCATTTCAACGGGTATTCTGCGAGCTTTAAGTGTAATACAAGAATCATTAAAAAAGGACCATAAAAATTACAAGGGGATGTCAAAAATCTGGTCATGATCACAAGATACAATCCTAACAATCCAGTGATAATACCACAAATACGTGACACCCTTAAAATCTTGGAAATGGATCCCTCACTTGGAGAAATATTTAAAAATCTGAATTTTATGTCAAGCCAATGACGGCCTCGTAATTTAAAACAAATTCTTACGGGGCAAACTTTGAATCAAGGGACAGTCAAGGCGGGAGCAAAAACTGTGGCCTTCCTCGTTGTAAGAATTGTATAAACATGATAGTTACTGACACAATTTCGCTAAACACAACAGGAAAGCTACCAAACTTTCAAATTAGAACAGAAATGGACTGTTTGAGTAAACATTTGATTTATGCGATTGTCTGTAGAGGATGCAATGAGGTATACATTGGATCTACAAGCAACGAACTACCCAGGCGCATGACTGTCCACAGACAGCAAATACGGGTGCATGAGCCACGGCAAACCCAGCTCAGTGAACATATTGATAGTTGTTCAATCCCTGTGTCTAAATTCTGTGTATATCCCATACATCAGATGTCAAATGATTCTGACATAGAAAGAGAGCAAGAAGAATTCATATTTCAACGTGAATACAAGCCTAGACTGAATAGTGTAATTTATTAATTATAGTAATCTGGGACAAATTATGCCTATTTTCATTACGAGACGTTTATTAATAATTAATATGGCAATGACGTCATGTAATAGGCCTAAATCAGTAACGTAATAAATAAACGTCATAATATGCTTCTATGCTAATAGATTTCACTGTAACAACAGATAACGTCAAGATTATACTGGACTGCAAATTATTTCAACATCTATACGTTATGGAGCTTGACAATGCATAAAAATGCTGAAACCGGTCGTGTCTGAAATGCAAAAAAAAAAACTTTTATACTTATATATATATATATATATATATATATATATATATATATATATATATATGGTCACCATACATAATAGAGGACTGGTAAGAATAGAAATAAACGCCGTGGATAACCGTGCTCAAAACGGATTTTGTCTCCTTTGATATAATTTTGTATTACAAAAATTCTAAATGAACCTACCCACAAGTGTGTGACCTTCAGAGTAATGTCAAGGTCACCAAAATTTAGTCATCATCATGCAGTACATAATCACCTTCAAATAGTTAAATAAAGCAAAGTGAGATTATACATGCAAAGAATGTGAAATTCACCAGGATGTATATGTGCCTTACAATGGAGGAATAATCTCCGCAGGCCTACCGGTTATATCCTCCACAAGGATGTGACCTTGAAAATAGGGTCAAGAACCAACAAAATCTAGGGATCAAAGGATGACCAAGAGGCATGTTTGCATCATTTTTCAAGAAATTTGGACCATGTATTCATGAGGTATTGAAATTGCAGAAATGTAATACTTGATCTACAAGCTGAGCGCAGCAACCCCCCCCCCCCTAAGGAAATCCAATCAATGTGGGTATAATAATGGCTTTTTGTTTTGCCCGTGTGGATTCATTTAGTATTCATAGGTCGCATGAAGTTCATTGTGCCGGCTGTTAACTGGATACAAACATAATATGTATATTTCAAGTATAATTATAATGTAGAGGCCAACTATAACATAACACGATTCACCATATACAGCAATTTTAGGCCGTCTAGGTACAAAATTTTAAAATTGCAATAACAGGCTCCAGCTGGGCTTCTGGAAAGTCCATCATGCATTTTTGTTATACCCTAAGGTGTACCAACGCATGTATAAAGGTTTTGTTTGGTGCCCTCAGATGGTACCAATTTTCAGTCTGGCTCATGGACTATAGTACTTGTACAATCATCTGGAGCCTTGTTTGCTGCTGTTGACACACGGGACCTTTTAGAAAGTGTAGCTAACATAATGTTAAGAATAATCACTGAATATATAAGCACAATATTTCATGTGTACAACAATTTTATGCGATATAATACAGTATATAGTATTGCTGAAAAGAGTGCTTTAATTCCACTAAGCCTTCCTGTTTCAAGTGTCTTGCTCTTGGAATCTTCACAGTTAGAATTTTTTTTAAAGGATTTTCACAGACAGTCGCCCCATATTTAGCTGGAATTTATATCTCAAGAAGAAATATGATCCAGAAATCTCATCATAAGTCACTGCAGCCACAATCATGTTCTTTTCAAATGCTTTTTCTCCCAGCAGCAAGTTTGCCTTTATAATGCCTGTGGTTTTCATAATGTTACCATCTACATTGCAAATATTTATATTGGGGTCCTCTAAAACTGATCACTGGTCATCCTTTATGCTGTGATATACAGTGTAAGATAAGTAAGAGTTGACAAATTCTCTGTCTTCATTCCCAAGTCATCCATTTGTAGCTACTAACGAAGCAGGGGTATTTATTGATTCCTCATTTGTTTCTCCTTTGTCATTTACAGAAATGCAAGTTAATGAAATCATCTTCCGTTGGAACAAATTCTAGATCACCTGTGAGTTTTGGACCTACTAAACTGACAGATGGTCTTTTTTTTTTTTTTTTTTTTTTTTTTTGGAAAGACTGTTCTATTCCATATTTGGACAATAATGTCTTTTATGCCGTATGTCACAATGTGTGATGTTATCCGTTGCAGAACTAGTCTCTGGAGTGACTTGAATTAAAGTGTTGCTATATTGCAAGGATGAAGTCAACTTTTGGAGAGCTGATCTATGGATGATAATAACTGCAGGTGGGTTGCAAAAATTATATCACATGTGGTAAGGCTGATTCATGGGGATTAATGACTGTTGGTATATTGCAATAGTGTAGTCAACTTTTGTAGAGCGTATCTATGGATGATAACAACTGTAGTTGTGTTGCAAAACATATTTCACATTTTGTAAGGCTGATTCATGGGTATTCACAACTGTTGTAGGGTCAATCAACCATAATGAGATGCAAACATGCACTGTTTATTAAGTCTTTTAAGTGTGTAGGGGCTGATCTATGGATGAAACCAGCACATCTGTGGCGTGGATCAGATTCTGTATTTGCAAAAACGCAATGCATCAGGACATCTGCCATGCACAGAAGGAACCAGTTTATCAAATCTTTTCAACTCGTATGAAATTGACTCAGAGTTGCCAACAAATGTTGACCTCTGTTTGCAATAGGGAACTAGCCTTCTTTGCGTGGACGGGTTCCATGTTCTCGAGTAGATCATGGAACAGTCCCAAGTTCGTTTGAAGTTACCAAAACAGGCAAAAAGTGACAGGAATAATTCCAAGTTTGAATCGATGCACATTCACATTGATAAACAAACAGTAATGGATGGATTCTCATTACATTATGGAGGGGAATAAGTAAGAATACAAAAAGCTGTTACAAATTGAACTGGTATGTATTTTGCTAATTGCTCTATCTATAATTTAAGCCACCTCCATGTGCCTTTCAAATTTCTAATATGCCAGTGCAGAACTTGAATTATCTGATGCATATCTCCCTTAAAAGAGAAGTTCCTGTTTGTATAACCATTTGCATATGTGCTTTTTTGGTAGATGAAGATGTGGGAGCTTTATTGTCTTTGGTAATCATAAAATGATAACTTAATTGCATTGTCCAATATGAAAAGGTGCGGCTCTTCCAAATCGTAAATTATACCTTCCATCTATGCCAAGTATATATTTCACCTTAATATTAAAATGACATAATTATAGTGCATGTCTTTATGTGCATGTGCCATGTATCCCCGACTCCATATGTGTTTCCTTATGTTGTGAGTTCATATACCTCATGCATTTAAGGTGTACTTCACTTAAGACCAAAAAAAGTTTAGTTTATCAGAAAATAATTGTCATTAAAAATCAAACATTACATGTCTGATTTGTTTGTAGGTGTTCAGAGCCCCATTTTAAAATATAAATGCATGTAGTAAATTTCAAATGTCAAAGTGATTAGTATTAAAAAGGTTAATGTCCATCTATTTTTGCAACCAAGGATTTAAAATGTATAGGATATGTCTTAGGTCATATCTTTTATTCATGTCATTCTCACACGTGGTACCTATTGCCCTTTAAACCTTTCATTTGTGAAAAAAAAATCAAGTACGAACCAGACATTTCCTGATGATAATCCAAAGTTTTTATGCTGAAGTAACAGAAATAAATTCATCTTCATTCCGGCATCAAAGATGATAATTCTTCCTCCTTTGCCTTTTGGAAGACAACTTTTGTATTTCCCATCTTCAGGTTGCCACTCCTTTTGTGGTATATGCCCAGAATTTAACCAAGTCTCATCGGTATATGTAATTTTATAAAGACCTGATTATGTTTAAAACAATTTTTATCATAAGTCATATATCACGTTTCAAATTCCAAATTTTCGGTAAAAGCTCCTTATAATGATAGTTGACACAAAACCAAGAAGACTGAAATAACAAAAACGAATGTCATTCAATGTTATTAATTCAGTTGTTTCCTGTGCGATGTCTGAGACAATATATAACACATAATATATTACTCTGTATTTTTTCGTAAGTTGTGTCGACCACAAACCTCCTTCTAGTATTTATCATGCTATTTGTTCATTTTTTGCAGTGGTGCATCATATTTTTATGTGGTAGTTCATCTCGAGGTATCTTGTCGATTATTATTATTATTATTATTATTATTATTATTATTATTATTATCATTATTATTATTATTATTATTATTATTATTATTATTATTATTATTATTATTATTATTATTACACAGTGTTCACCATACATGTGTGCTTGACTAGCCACAAAATACATACACATGCATACACCATCATACACACGCACAGCTAGTTCAAAACTGTATTTTGCATGTACAATAAAAGGACAGAGAAAGCTGGAAAACACAACTTTCCTTAAAAACAAATATGTGTAAGATTTTGCAATAATAGTTCCTTTAATAACTTTCTAATATGCTAGTTATTCCATAGTGTTAGTCACAATGCATAGTTATACAGGCATGTAAGACTTCCGCTATTAAGCCGAAATCCGCTAACTCTAAAATAAATTTCCGCTGTTTTTTATTGTTTCAGCTGAAAAAAAAACACACACAATTATTTTGTTCTGCTTCTTCCCAGCAAAGGATGAACAAAAGCACTGCCAAGGCAGCGTAAGTTGCCATATTGAACCATGTGAGGGCACGCGTTGCTGTTATATATGTTAGCAGCATCATGATTGGCTGTCCGGCATTGAGCTTCATCACTTGAACCAATTGTGGTTCGCGTAACTTCTCCTGGCTTGTCCGAATAAGTTGGAACATGGCGTGTTTTCGGAGAGATATTGTGACCAGAAGAGATGCACTGCGTGAGTTGGATGAAGGATTGAAAAACATGGTAATGGGAATTGAGGGATCGCAAAATTGATGGATTTAAACTGGAGACTTGCATTGAAAAGCTCGCTGCCACAGGAAAGGCTTACTGCACCATCTGCAGCAAGGAGCTTTCATTCACTGGACGTGGGTGTTTAACATTGAAACAACCAAGGAACAAGCATGGCGACGGGAGAAAATCAAAACAAGGATACAAACCTATGCGCTTCTAGGTATATAATGATTATTTTCACTTGATTTATCAATAAATTTTGTCCACAGTGATGACCCAAAATGAATGTGATGTCTTTTTACTGAAAGTGGCTGTGTTGTTGCCCGTAAAATCGTGGATCTCTTGACACTTCGTTTCTGACTTAGTTTAGGACAGTCTGTGCTTTAAAGATGATTTAAATACACTTACCCTGTTACCTCTGGCAAAATATCATATTTTTTTCGAAAAGGAATAAGTTTTTGTCCAACCGTGAACTATGTTACAATGTCAAAACATCGGAAATTCACAGACGAAATTGAAATTGAAATGCTTTCAGGGGCACAATCCTTGTGACTAAAAATCATATGCTATGGCACCTGGGAACCATGAATGATAATTCCATGTAACTATTGACACTGGTGGATATGTGTATTGATTTTCTCTACATGTCACATGATATGTCATACCATAATGTTAAGTTTAAATGGGAACCATGAATGATAATTCCATGTAACTACTGACACTGGTGGATATTTGTATTGATTTTCACTACAGGTCACATGATATGTCATACCATAATGTAAAGTTTAAAAGAACATAAAAATCTAATTCTTTACATAATAACATTTCAGTATTATTATAAATGTGGTAAGTTCATAAAAGTTTGGTGATTGTAAATAGTGAAACTGGTTTAATGGCACTGGTGATGGCTCATAATCATGACTCATGTCATTTCACATGGCAAAAGGGAACAATAAAATATTTCTTTATTACAAACTCCAAGATTTGCTGGTCTATGAGTGTTGTTGTAGATGGGATATTGTCACATATACTGATCCATATAGCTTTTGGTGGAAATCATGGTAATGTTACTTGAGATTTTTTTGGACATTTTTTATCGTTTTATTCTAATTATATGATATCATTTTAATGTATACATAAATTTTCATTGCTACCTTCTGATATATTCTTATATATAAAGTATGAATAGTTTTTATATGTAGGGTTCATTTACTGCAAAAATAAAGAAAAACTTGGACTTAGACAAAATAAATATCATTGCTAAAATGAATATCATTGCGTTAACAACAAACAAAAGCATTTGGCAGATGATAATGAGACAAAACTTTTGTAGTGGGATAAAAAGTATTTCTGAATAAATTGTTAAGCAATGCACACTAACACAAGATGTCTACTTTGCAGGTGCCAGGAAATTTTTCCCGGTTTTCAAGGGACAGACTCAGCTGAATCCAGCGCTGCACCACCAGTGAGCCAATTAAAACATTTACTCCTTTGGCAGACAGAACCAGCAATGCGGAGGCAATAGTTGTTGCTTTTATAGCTGAACACTCACTACCATTCTCCATGTCCATGCCATTGATTTCTTCGTCTAAGGCTCTAGCTACGGACGGTAAGGCTTTGGACATGTTGTCTATGGACATGACCACAGCATCATACAAATTGACAGACAGACTGGCAAAAACGTTCAAGAGTGACCTAATTTTGGACCAACAACATAACTTTTTTCTGTGAACATTGATGAGGCAACAAGCAGCAGCCATCATCGCGTGCAAGCAGTTCTTGTCAGTTACTTCTGCCCAAAAAGGCAGAGGCTAGTGACACACCACTTGGATGCTGTAAGGTTGGTAAAGGTGACAGTGAAAGCTTGTTTGAAGCTTTGGATAAGTTGCTCAAAGACAATGGCATCCCTTGGACAAACCTAATGTCAATTTTGATGGACTCGTGTGCAGTCATGAGGGGATCCAAGAGGGGAGTAGAGAAACTCATCAAGCAGAGAAAAGCTGTGCATTTGCTAGATGTTGATGGAGACACCTGTCACCATGCACAGATTAGTGCAAAATCATTTTGCAAACCCTTTGAGGGACATGTAGAAGCGCTGTTAACTGATTTACAAACAGATTTTGTGTGATCAGCAGATGCAAGGGAAAATTTACAGACAATTTGTGAAGTTGTTGGTGTGGAGTACACAAACCCACAACGTTATGTGCCACACAGGTGGTTATCTGTTTATGATATGAATGTTGACACTATGACTCTGTTAGATGCATACACCATATCTTATTATGGCTTCCTGCCACAGTTACGGCAGTCTGACTACCTTGACTATGTCAAACAAGTGTACAAGGACCACAGTATCACACAAGAAAAACAGACCGCACTGGGCAAACTAACATCAGTTCTGACCAAAAGAAGTATGACAATTGATGGAAGAGCAAGAAAAACACGGATTTTGGAGAAACTTTTCCTCCAAAAACACAAAATTACCATAATCCTGGACATGTATGCGTCTGTCTACCCTTTGAGAAAGAAGAATGTCCTGATTTTCCAGACAAAGGAGCCAATGTTGGAAAAGGTTTATGATGAACAGAGACAACTTCTTGTAAATTTCCTGAAGTGCTTCATAAAGACAGAAAAGTTGGCAGGCATCACTAACAAAACAAGAAGTTGTCAGACTTGGTTTTGTCTGACAAAAACAACCAACAATCAACACAAAGCATTTTTGTGGGAATAAAAGCCCAGAAGCTGATGAGGGAAGGAAGTGAAAGTACTTTAAGTGGCCTTATCAACAAATTAAAAGAGGTCTTCTTCGCTTGTGGTAAAGCCCTTTAAAGGAAGATGCCACTGACGAATGGGCTCCTCAGGTGCATGTCTGTATTGGATCCTGCAGCAAGAAATCGCAGTGTAACACTTCAACTTCTCAACAAACTTCCAGAAATGTTGCTCACTGTGATAGGTGAAAGTGACTTCAATGAATTCAGCTTGCAGGCCCGTCCTTACTGTGTTGATGAAACTCTGCCCTTCCCTGTTGGAAACAATATGCGAGTTGACTGCTTGTGGGCACTTGTAGCAAAAACCAATAATTATGTCATTTTGGTGAAGTTGGTCAAGGCAGTAATGAGCTGCTTTCATGGTCCTCTCATTGAGGAAACCTTCAACTTTATGGGCGACATCATGTACGACAAACCTCTCGAATGAAAGTAGACACTTATGGTGCTATACAACTGGTCAAGCATGAGCTGAAAGTACAGGGTCAAATCGCAGTTGAGCCCCTCTGTCATGTTAACCCACTACATGCCACCATTAGTGGGAAATTGTGTGAAAATATGAGAAGTGCCTACCAGTCTTATGTTGCACACAACAGTGTAAGAAAGTTTCACCCAAAACAGGAACTCTTGTCTGCTGACACCTAGTATCACAACGACCTTAGATATCAGTATCCATGCGGACAAATTAAGGGCTTTCTTGGTAGTCAGCAAAAGTGTGCCCAATTTCTAGTAGCGGAAAAGGAGAAAATCAAATCATAGAAAAATCAGCACTTTGTGCGTTTTATCAACGATTTTCAACAAACGTGTTCATCATCACTTTTACCAGTTCTTGAAGGAATACCACTTGATACATCACGCCCAATCAAAATTCAGAAAGCATTATTCTGAGTCTTTTGAAATTGCCTTGCCTTTGACATTGTAGTGGGCTGAAAACGTGAACAGTGGAGTGGTCACCGGACTTGGCTTCATAGACCTCAGAGAGGCCTTCGACATGATCAATCATGATCTATTGATACAAAAATTACGAATGTATACAATGGAGCAAATCAGCCTACAGTGGTTCGAATCATACATTACAGACAGAAATCACCTCGGGTGTATCTCATGGGTCTACACTCGTGCCCCTTTTAATCATTATATTCATGAATGACATTTCTCTGAAGCCTGAGAGTTCCACTTTGCATATGTATGTGGATGATAGCACTCTAAGTGGTAGCAGCGATCACATCGAGACGCCACATGACAAGCTTGCCTCTGGTACACAAACGATAGAAAATTAATGCTTGTGTAACAAAATGGTAGCAAATTATGAAAAAAATGAAGAGCATAAGGATTACCACTAGACAAATGTACAAACGATTGGCTAAAGAAGAAATGGAAATCAAAGTCGCAATATAACATTGAAAAATGTGAAATCAGAACATTAGAGTAAACCGCCAAGGCTACACGATAGTTTTTAAAGTCTCCAGACAACACATTTTGTGTCATTTTTATCCACGTCATTGTATTGGTCATCTTTCAGTTTAACAAGGCAATCAGGCATGTTTCTTAAATCCAATGAGTTACAGTGAAGATAGACAAACGACATTGGTGCGCCCCCCCCCCCTTCTCCACAGATTAGGGCCCTAACTTTCTTTCGAAGGGTAGCATTTTGATAAAGCCTGTCCAATGTTCTGAAGGAACAGGTGCTCATGAATTAGATGTGGACGAATACATTTCAATTCATTACAGAAACCGCCATTTCATCCAGTGCCAATATCTATGCGGGAAGTGTGCAACTCGCAGTATGTGTGTCGTCAACGATTGTACAAAGACACTGTTACTCATAATAAAGGATCTTGCAGAGCCTGATGCGCAAGCTGAAACTACTTCAGCGATACCGATGTTCGGAACATCGTTTTGGAAGGGATGTGTACCTAGGTGTATCCAAAGGTAAGAATTCTCCACAATTATTTCATGTAGGTAAGCAAATGAAGCACACTGCATTATTGAAATATATATTCCTCTCATTGCAAACTGTATCATGTCCATTTGGCCACACTTTTGAAGAAAAAACTGTGACCATCTCGTACTGCATACCCTTGTTAGCTTTGACATACATAATAGTAAAACCAGCCAATAAAAAATACAGGGTGTCAGACTTGCCGAATTCCTGGGCAGATCACTCCAAGTGCTTGTATGTGAATACAACAGCCAGGTTCTACTTAAGACTCAACCTTACAACTTCAAAATTGCAGAACATTGACCTTTCAAACTTTCAAAACATAAATTGAAAGTAGTAACCATTTCTTATGATGCAGCTATAATTAATGGACAAATGTCCTTGTAACCCAATAATATGTAACCCTTCGAAATATATATATTTTAATATTTTTTTTGGCAAAAACGCTAGCTTCCTCGAATCAAAATATTCTCAGTGTAAACAAGAGTTTGGAATGAAAAGTCTGACAAGAAATAAAGCCACACATGTCATGCATGTAACAAAAGTATTATATGTTTCACTGACACCAAAGCCACGTGGAAGGTTTGGAATTGATACCTATTTTCTGGACTTTAATACCCCACTGTTATTGGTTGGAAGAATTAGTGTTCAAATGTGGCAACCGAGCATACCTGTGCACTACACTGAAAATGGAGAAAACTGGTTCTCAGTGAATTATCTGCAGTTATAATAATAAAACTGTATTTTTGTACAGACCCTGTGTCAATATTCATAGCACTTATTACGGTGTCAACATAATATTGCAGTTTTCGGTTCATTTTCAGGGAACGTTCACACTCAGTGGATCGCAATTAATGACCAGCAAGAGGTAATTTGGAGAAGAGGCCAAAACATACTTTACCATGCGTGCTGAACTATCAAGCTCAGTGTCATCATTTGGATATCCCGCTCTGACTCTGGAGAAATCACAAAGAGATTACACACACACATAGACTTCTTATCCTTTTCCTTCTATGGTAATATATTGCTTCCTAGGGTTAAGTTGATTTTCAGCCAATTATACATGTCTGAGTTTCTACACTGATACAGTCCTCCAAATTGAAAGACCATTTCTATTTATCACGCGGCAGCGTCATGACGGAGAGCTTGCGTATGTAAATGAGAATAATTTAAAAGTAAACAATTATAAATGAACAAATATACACAAAAATGAATATATACAAAAAAAATTTTTTTTTTCATTTCTATAGATGAAAAAGCAGGGCAAAACCTACAGAAAATAAAGCCAACAATCTTTACTTAAAGCATGTCAACTTGTAACAACAAAAAGATTCAGTGTGCCTGAAGCAGCAAGAATATATGGCATTCCCAAACAGACTTTGTTAGATACACTCTCTGGCAAAATTAGTTTCGAAACATTGAGATCTAGACCTCGTTCCATTTTGACAGAAACTGATGAGAGAAAAATGGCTGAGCATGTGAAAATATTTACTACAGGACCGAACAACCTAACTGTAACAAGCAACCGAACATATGAAAATTTACCCTAAATAGGTTCTACAATGCATGTTGTAAAAAATCAATATTCATACTAAAGGACCAAAAAGCGTATGTCGTTGAAATAATTAACACTGTATAATTTCAGTTAGGTCGATGTTTATTTAGGCCTGACGTATATAATCAATTGTTAGGTTTACAATTTATTGTTCGAATGTGTAATGTTACTTTGTTAGGTCGCTTTATTGGTAGGTTGAACGTGTGAATAATATACAATTCAAGATATTATCGTTAGACCAAACATTTTTTTTTTCTTATTTATTCCTATTTAAGACAGAATCCTCGGCAATTATTTGACGTCATGTCAAGGATCGTTTCCGATAGGTTTTTGATCATTGTTGTCACTGGTTCCATTATTACGTCATGTACCTGTAGTGAAGATAGCTGCCCAGTATTAAATAAACAAAAAATAAAACAAATGGCAAGTCCTATGAGGAAGACTAGGGACAAACCCTGATGGTTTTTGAAGACATACACAGACCCCGCCCCCCCCCCCAATTATTTTGCGGGGGGGGGGGAGTTGCGCGCAGAAATAGGAATCAAGTCCCACATCGATCAGTCAAAACCCAACTAGGTTGAAGGATGGAAAGAGGACTGGGATGTGGAATTGGACAGCAAGTTTATTTCTTTCTTTCTCCCTCTCCCTTTCTTTTCCCTGTGCCTGCTTATATGTATTCGATGTTATCTCAGTATTCTATTTAGAATCAATTAATTTATTTCCAGCCATACACCTACATGCACACCCAAATCACCAGTCAGTGGACCCGAGCATCAAGAAATCCGAAAGATGTTGAAAACGCACATGAAAATGTTTCCCCATCGTGTCCGAGTGGGGCGGCCAGCAATCCAGGAGATTTGAAATACACTTTCCCAATTTGGTGCTCAACAAAAAACATCAATCCCCTTGAACAGATGCAACACACCGCCCTAATACAAGCAGCTGGTGGCCTAAAAAACTCACCAGCACGCGCACTGGAAGTGTTAACAGGCATCAGACCCCTTGACAAAAACCTTAAGGAAACGCTTATCAAAAGTTACTACACAATTATGTCTAAAGACAACACTGACGCACTGAAGAACTTAATCACGGAATTGCAATTAGACAAGATTTTCTCGGACCACAAAATACTTACACCACTTCATCTAATGGAGATTGCACATAAAAGATTATGCCTACAATACAATCAAAAAGGAAATCCAACCACTCACATATCAACAAGACACAATCTCCAGTTACTTTCACCCTCACAGATCGAATGTCCACGTGTGGAAAAAACTATTGAAATTTTCTACAACAGGATATCAGCAACTAAAATCTCAGGACATGATCGAGGAAACAGCAAAATTCGCAGCGCAACTCAACAGACACAAGCCATAATAGCAGCACAGAACTATCTCCAGAATACAAAATCGGATATCATTACCTTCACAGATGGATCTGCGCAGAAAAACCCAGGCCCATGTGTAGCCAGGGTATTCATACACTGGCATGGAGTTAACAGTGTCCCAACAAAAAGTTTTAGACCAGTGTTTTCCAAATCCTCTAGTTACCATGGCGAACTAGAAGCAATAGACCTAGCACTGGAACTCATACATGAGAAAGAACACAGCACCATAAATAGGAATCTCCATCTGTTATCTGATTGTCCAAGCACTAGACATGCCGTAACCTCGCCAACAATAGGGAAAAATTACTTCAATACATTACCTTCCACCACTGAAAAAGCCAACACCTTAATCCATAAAGAAAACAAAATCAAAATCAAAATCAACTGGATCGCAGGCCACGCTGGACTGGATGGAAATGAGGAAGCACACAAACTTGCAAAACATGCAGCAAACATAGCTGAAAAATCTCCAAACAATACAAAAGGCCGTTCAGTTATACATGCCAAGGAACATTGCTTTCGGTCGGAATTGACTTGGATTTGTTCCATTAAGACTATAGTTTGGATGTGGTAATGACACCGTCTAATTCAGTAGCTTTATCTGTCGTCAAAACAGAAATAAGAGCTGGAAACAGAAGCTGGCAACAGCGTTGGTCAAAGGAATCAACAGGAAGATGGACGCATGAAATTTTACCTGCCACCAACTCCAGCATACCGTATCAACCTGTTACGAGAAGCACGGAAAGCAAAAGAAATAGACTGGTTCTCTGGCAACACATGTCTGAAATAAAATATGCATGCATAAAATACTTCCCAAGGAAATCAAGCCTCACCAATCTGCGTACGCGACAAATTAAATGAAAAAAAAAAAACACGCACTTCCAATCAGAATGCAACCTCCACGCTGAAGAAAGATCAGAACTATTTGAGAAAATAGACAGAGCATATGCAAAATGTGATACAGTACCTCACCAAACAAAAATTAATATCAAGACACTGGTAGGAAAAAATATAAATTTTCCACCACCACGTAGAGCATAGATTCATAATGTAGTACCTATTTTCATCAATTAAAACTCAAGCCCAAGTCAACATCTAGGTATCTCAACAACTACCAAATTCCAACACCACTTAGACCTAACATGCAAGAAAAGGAGAAAGGGAATATACATAAACACTTGTTCTCAGCACAAGCCCAAAGGATCTTTGACCCTGGTGTGTAGTAGATGACTGTGACAACATGTAAATAATTGGCAACCAAATAAGATAAGGACTCACATTGTAAGTAAATAGATACAAATATTACTCTGTTTTGCTACAATGGATAACTAGATCATCCATTATTTCTTCTACTTTTTCTTTGTTATAGAAACTTTTTACAGAATTATATATTGATACAAACTCCCGACAATTGGTCAATTTGGTGGGCAACGGGTGCAGCTCTTATTTTTCCAGTTATGGAATAACGATCTCGCTGCCTTAGGAGACGTTTATTTAACCCTGCACAAATATTGTCCAGCCGCCACTGAGAGTTCAAAAACTACAGGGTGAATAAAAAGCACCAAGAGAATTTAACACATAGAGTTCATTCAGGGTATGGAATAGACCCATTAACGAAATCTCAACAACAACAGGAGAGCAGTCTCACTAAACACCAAAACCCACATGGACTCCCATGAACCCGCCAAAACCCACCGGAACTCTGTAATGGAATTTCAATTTCAGGCAAAAGGGATTGCATTTGGCACTCCTTGTGACTTTTTGTTGTGAATGATGTCTTCGTCGTCCAGCTTTATCTCTCGAAAATATTCAATTTCTTCAATCCCATGAGTTGTCTGTATTTTGCCTTTATAGTTAAAATGATGATTATGCCAAAAATGAATGCACAGCAGGCCGGAGCCAAGTAAAATTGTAACTATATTAGGCTTAACACACATACAAGACACGTGGCCTGCACGTGACCTAACGTGCATAATTTTAGTGTCTAAGTATAATGACTTTTAGGTCTATTACGATGCTAATAAATATAGTATGAGGCCTAATTGCAGAACATAATGTTCACTGTGGCAATTCAATACATAATTAAATCAAATGTCCTGGATATTGAGGATCATTACCAGTACAACAACCAGAACAGAAAACTGACTTTGCAGCTTCCAACTGCATCCTGGTTACCGATGATGGAATGCCCTGACAAGTAGGATGAAACCACTTCTTACAAGTCGTGCATTCAAAGTACCAATCAAATTCTGGCATTTTGCATGAACAATAAATTTGCACAGTCACTACATGATAACAACCTGCATTTCGTTTCCCCCTTCTCTCTTTTGGTTTAAACACACATGAAAATGTTTCCAATTTCCCAGATTCAAAACAGTGTATCAAATGTTTTCGCCTTGATCGTGAGGTTGGATAAGAAGTTATATTACAAGGTCAATGCCAGATAGAATTGCAGTTGCATTTGCAATTGCGAAAACTCCACAGTCATCGCTGCCTTTTTGTTGTGGACAATCAATGAAGTTCAATGTCATAATTGTTAATATCATAGATGTTGACTGTATCAGCACGACATCCATATGTGCTGAGCACTATCCAATGCATGCCTGTCTTCTCACGACCAGGTTGATAGCCGGGTTGAGTGTTAACAATCGGTGCGTACTAAAACACGGAATGGAACATAGCTACGGAACGGAACATAACGTAATACTAATAAAACGGGATAAGATAACATATGGAACAGAATAGGCAGAACGTGAAATACACGGAACAGAACTTTGCGGAACGTTGCTATGCACGTCACAATAATCAGCGCAAATTCTTATAGCAGGCCTACCAATCAGAGGGAATAATTGGTCAATTATGACACAATAAATAAAACACTATAGGCCTATATTGCATTAGTTTGTGTTATTTTCTTCAAGCATTCCATAACAACACGATCACTAGCATGTTCATTAATAATGTGGAGGCCCTAGGCCTTAATGTTAAGTAGGTTTAAAATTTTTAATATGGCTAGTGCTTTGCTCACTTATGCTGCGCCAGAGGAAAACCCTGTTGTCATAAAAAAATAGTACTTTAACTTTAAGTGAAATATTGGAGTTGTTCCAATCCAAAGGCGAGAAAACTGCACACAGCATTCCATTTACACCAAAAGGAGGACAGGTTTTTGTCTTCAAAGCTGATACACCTAACAAAAAAGATGACTGGAAGGCTGATGGCCACATGTAAGTATTATTTCTATTTGATAAGTTAAAAAATAAGTACTAACATGCATATTGGTATTTAAATAAGTGAATTGCAATTTATGAATAAAAAAAAATAATGTAGGCCTAAGCATTCCCTTTGAATAAAATGTTGGGAGTCATTTCTTCTGTGACAGTTTTTATTTTCTTAATTCAGGTGGAGCAATCAGGACAACAGAATTCGTCTTCCAGATCAAGCCCAAAATATTTAAAGACTTATTATTACATAAAAGATAAAGATGGCAAGACAAACAAGGGATTTTGGAAAGACATATATTGTCCTTTACCTTTCCCAGATTGTATGTGTGTTGTGCATTACATTGGCGACGAAAAGTTGTCTGTCCCTGCTCCACACGGTAACTCAAAACAAACAAAGTTGTATTTCCGCACCAAGCCATCCTTGCTACAAGACCTTGCTAAAAGAACAGAAGTCGTCAAGCCACATAAAGTGTACAAAGAAATAGTATGCGAGAATGTGGATGGTCATGATGCCATGTCAAAACCGAGAATGCCAAACAAATTCAAAATGCAGGGTACATACATGAAAAGAAGATGTGCCTGTCTAGGGATTTAATTTTAAATACACATGCTTTGGCATATGAGAATACTGGATTCATTCACACCATAAAAACGTACCCAGACCTGTGTATTGTGGCGGGAGACAGTGAAATTAAAGATGAGGTAAATTTAATATTACCTCTCAATGACCATTTATTATACAGCTATGACACAACCTTTTCTCTTGGGGAATTTTATGTATCTCCATAAGTTTTCAAGCATATACCGTTTGATTCCAATCCTGTGATCCCTGCTTTGTTTCTGATTCATGAGCGCAAGCGTCAAGAAACGCACACCGAATTTTTCAAAGTACAGTGGGGCTGGGAAAAAGTGTTCACAGTTGGCAGGTGTTTTTAACAGGGAAATTGACCTTTCGGTCCTGGACATAACTGTCCACATTATACAGGTGTCTGCATTATAAAAGTGTCCATAAGGACAGGTTTTACTGTAATAAGTAAAGTCTTCAAGAAAACAAAGGATGTGCCAATAGTAACAGATATGCCTTTTGGCCATTGTAAACGCAATACGCGAGAGCACAAACTTCACACTGTATGGATGCTGGAGGCACTTGAGGAAGGATGTACAGATGTGGCTTGCAGACAACATCGAGAAAGGTCTTTGTAGCCAGTATGTTGACGAACTTTTCCATATATTAAGATGTGATTCAGAAACAGGGGCTGCCAAATTATCATTTAGGAAAAAAAGAAGACCGGCTACCTGTATTCAAACAATATTTTGAAAAGAATATTGAATGCAAACTTACATATTTGAGTTAATGGGCCTTCAAAGGAAAATGCATTTACGACAAAATCAATGGCATCACAACCAATATATCGATAGGTTTCAATTTTCTAATCAAGGACTTTCAGGAGTGGAGAGAAGCTCCTCTTCATTGCATTCTAATGGCCATAAAAATGCTGCAAGGCTTCTATTTAGAGAAAATCAGATGCGGAAAAGCGGGATTAGGGACCTACACATTGTAAGTAAATCATCGGAAATATGAAACAAGTGAAGACGAGTTTATCCCCAGAGATCTATTCTGCCACCCCAAAGATATTGTAAAATCCGTACGTGAAGGAGATTTTATTGCCGATACTTTGAAACAACCAGCCGATGGCTCAGCTAACATTAACAACAGCCAGATAGTGCAAGCAAAGCAGCTTCTCGCAAGTGATTCGGTAACATTTACTGCCCGACTTGGCGTGTTTTGCATCCGAGATTCCTGTACAATACACAGTGAAAGTATTATCCGAGGCCACGTGCACCTGTCCAATGAAGTCCAGCTGTACCCACATCTTTGCTGTAAAGCAAGGTTTGGGAATCAGTGTTGATGCAATTGATTTGGATATGTGTCCAATGAACCTCGCAGTTGTCAGGAAAAATGCTCGCGAAAAACGCGCAAAAAGCCTGGGAGGAAACGACCAAGATCAGGCAATGTCGATCAAAATGAAAATGAAAGTGAGACAGTCAAAAAGAAAATATCAAAACTTTAGAATGTAAGGTCTCAGTGCAGCTACAATACACTTCCCTTTCCATGTTCCTCGGAGATTAATGTTGATGAAGCTGAACCTCTTATTACAGTAAGTGATACTGATGCCAGGGAAAATCTCGAATCAAATAGGGACGATGATTTGTGGATACTCACAGGGGATGGTATGGAGGTAAATTTGCAAGATGACTTCGGTAGGATTGATGGGACGGTAGATAATGGCTTGCTTAATGACAAAATTATTGATGTGGCACTGGCCTGGTTACGCCAAGAATATACGAACATAGGAGGATTTCAATCATGCTTACTGGCAGCAAGACCGAGCTTCCGTTAAGAAATCAGACCTTTTCTACAAAATGTCAATACTAGACTAAAAGTTCTTGGCAGTCACTGGATACTGCTATCAACTTTAAATTGCCAGCCGGTACACAGTCGATATATATGATAGCACAAACTGCAGACACATTACAACTGATACTGAATTTTCAATTGCTAGACTGATGCATATACCTATCTCACAGAGAGACATTACTGTTGGATTTAAAGACTCACCAAAACAATCAAATGACAAGGATTGCGGCGTGCTTACAATCGCTAACATGGTGTTCCTGGCTAATGGTATATACTATAGAACCATCAAAGATCAATAGAATTTGCGCAACGCCAGAAGAAGTGAGATTATTGCTAAAAAGTTATTTCACTGAAAGAAAACTTCGCCCTTTTTCAGGTGAAATGCACGACAGAAGACAAAGCATGGGTTACACGCATGTTTATGGCATAAAAATACACTGTTCGTGCAGAATGCCAGACATGGGCGGTTATTTTGAAATGGTTACATCCAAACTGCCAAGGAATTACAGGTGAGGTGAACCTGTTGAAGAAAAAATCGACAAAAGCATATTGCCTTTCTTGTTACGATGGTACAGCTACTACAGGTCCGCAAGTCGTGCTAGGAGCAAAAAGGCCTAAATCTACCGGATGTTGATGAGGTCTTTAACTTTGATTAGTAAAATAGTGAAGTGATCTACATATAAATAGAACAGAAGATTTTTATGAAATGAATGTCAATTCAAAATGAATCATGAATTCAAAAGGAATGTTAGAATAATGTCAGCTAGTTTGAACCTATAGGCATGACCTATTCTCCAATTATTGACTATCTCCTAGTCTGCATATTGTCAACGGAACATTTAGTTACGATGAATGTTGTCCATCCTTAAACGGAATACAAATACAAATCTTTGTAATGGAAAGATCCAATCTGGGTCAGATCTTCATGACTGAAGAAATGGGCGTACGCGAGCACGAAAAGTAATGTTGTCAATCTAACCATACACCCCTCTTTTGATTTTGAGAACGCCCGTTTCTAAACGCTTTCCTGATTTGTGCATCAGTTTCTTTGGCGCGTGAAATCTGGAGCTGCGGCACAAGCAAGTTTGACAGCTGGCAAGGTCAGATGGTATATTGTCATTGCCATGTGGGACGAATCAGGGGCGCCAATCGACCAATTTCCAACCATCAATATGGAAGATCTGGAATGTTCTTTTGATTTAAGCCTACCAGGTGTGTCATGGAACGAAAATATTCAGGAAGAAGAATTACTGAGCATACATACCCAGGATTTATTGTCGCCAGAGAGTCATGCAGAGAGTAGGCCTATGCCCGCTACCCCTGGCCCTGTTACAGAGAGTCGCTTTGAAAACCGGGTATCTGAATCAGATCTGCAAAGGTCCAAAGACGCAGCTATTCCGGAAAAAAATAAAAAAGAATGACAGGTGGGCACTTTCGATTTGGTGCAAATGGGCAAGACATCGCAATGGTTTGGCGGAAAGTTTATTGGATTCCAAATTTCCCATTAATGAAGATGGCACATCTATCAATGACGAAGACTTGAAGTTTAACTATACCCTGGATCAGAAGTTCCGCGGAGGCATTCCACTGGCTCTAACACTTACGAAACGATGTTTGAGTATTATTGTACCTTAATTATGACACCTTGATGGTACACCCTGTCTTCTGGTATACGTCATGCCATGCTTCGATGTTAGTTGTAATGATACCAGCTAAAAAGTTACATCCCAATGATGATTAACATGCCATTTTGTAGTCTGCTATCGGCCGTTGTGGAGAAAGGTCCCGGATGTTTCTTCTTGAGGGATCATTTATTATATAAGAGCTGTAGGCGAGCAGATTAAAGTGTTTTCTTGTCATACTGTTATTGTTTTTTGTTGTTGATATTTCTATGAAATACTGTAAGTTATAGATCATAACAAAAATTTAAATTATACAATGTAATACTTTCTGCAAAATGTTGACGTCATTAATTTTCACATGATGTCATGAGGGGAGGGGAGCGATCTTCTTGCGTCACTGTGTGATCACGGGAGCGTTCTTTCCTCTGGTGAAATTTCCTCACTGTCTTCACGTTCACCAGAGGTGCTGCAACAGTATTACAGCACATATTTTGTGTAAAAAAAAGATCATTTAAAAAAAAAAATCTTATTCTGAAGATGGACAGAATAAAACAAGTGGCTAAGAGTGTTTACAGTTTTTGTAAAGAGGAAGGAGAAAGAAGAAGACTGAAAATCAGTCTCCACCGCACGATGGATAGAGTCAGTGCTATGACCAGTTTGTCCAAGTCAACCTTGTACAAGTAAGTAGGCCTAATTGAGGTAAATGTAAATTTCAAGCAATGGGAGATTGTGATATAGGCATTGATTTTCATATCTCTTATAGATGTCATCATTATCAATAAAAGCTATATACCAAAATCTTCAATCATAAAAATTCCTCTTTGCTGTATGTGAGGTGAAAAAACAACATGCTGGCTTACAAAATGTTTGCCACTCTATTGTAGTAATAAATGAACTCTTCAAATACACCATATAACCTTCCTAAAACTGCATCTATAAAATATATGTTTCTAATCAATACGTAGTCTGGCTTTGCATACCTACTCCACCATACCACGCTTTCGTCAAGGAACGGTGCTTGTTGGAATATGAAGGTACCAAATGTTTGTCTTGGCCTACGTGCACGAAGACATGTTTCAACCCTTAAACATTCGATTATTTTATACCACTGTTTGACATTGTCATTATCACTCATCATCTACTGTCCATGTACATGCAGCCATCTTTTTAGCGAGCGAATATTTCGAGTGTTTAAGGATATACAAAATGTCCACAAAATAGACCTCAAAACGAAATAAACTGAAAATAAGCATCATTAAATGAGATTGTCATCCTTCCAACATCAGTCATAGAAACCAAACAAAACAAAAATGTTTGCATTCACTTTGTATAGTTAATTTTGCCACCAGAATTTCAAACTTAGAATGAAAAATAAAAAGTTAAATCTATTTCAAACTGAAAAATTAGGAAAATTGTATGTTCACTTTACCAATTGCTGTATAAACACAAGACAAGTGACACAAATCTCAATGACAAAACGCATTTCTCCACTTCATGTACTTTTCAAAAATAGATACTTTGTTGGACTTATTTTTAGTTTATTGCGTTTTGTGGCCTATTTTAGTGGACATCCCTGCGGAGCAGAAGTATATCCTTAACTACATGCATGTATTACAGATATACCCGTGATGAATAATTAGATCTGGATGTGATGCATCCTGCATCCACTGCATCCAAGAAAAAAGGAAGACCCAGCAAACTTGACTCATTTTCATTGTCGACAATAAGAAGAGCAGCGCATACATGTATGCAAAATAAAATATATCTGACAACAGGGAAATTTTCCCAATACCTCAAAGAAAATCATGACATGGACATACCAAAGACATCATTGAACCGTTACCTAATAAAGATGGGATTTCGTTACGGAAAACGAGGAGCAGACAAGATTTTAATGGAAAGGCCAGACATTGTGACCAAGCGGCATCAGTTTTTAAGAGAAATAAAGAAATATAGATCAGAAGGTAAAAAACTTAGATGTTACCATTATATAAACAAACCAAAGAGAAAAACAAATATGTTATCTGTTAATACTAGAATAGCGTTTCCCATTGGCGTAAATTGTGTTGAGGCAGCCGAGGCAGCTGCGCATGCCTCGGCCAAAGTTTTGTGCACCTGGGGTTTTATTTCTCTTTTAGACTGATCATCTTGTGTTAATCAATTATTAATTAACTTAGGGAAAATCTTGATTCGACGTTAGACTTGTCACATTTGTATCGCATACATTTCAAAAAGTATTTGAGGTACACCTATGAAACTTGTTAGGAACATACATCAACATATATAGATGTGCACCTGGGGTTTTGCTTGGCTCTCGGGTTCATTATCCCACGTTTATTAATCATAAATTAATGAAAAAGCTGACTCTCCTAAATCTGATGCCGATCGACACACTTCTTTGACTACGGTATTGTATGTGTAAAATAGCTTTGCATCCCAAATGCTGGAAGTGTGCCGAGGAATGCTCTTGCCCAGAAAAGACATAAATTTTAACAATCTTGAGAAATCAGAAACAACAACTGTAATTGAAGTTGAGAACGGTTTACGTATTATGGGCAATATTATATTGTCAAAAACAAACTTTCAATTTTGAAGTGCAATTATCATGAAAGTTATTTGTGTATAATCATTGTCCATCTGAAGATTCCATAATATGTTTAAAGTCTTACACCAATTACATGCTACTCTGTCCAATGCAGATTGGTGCAATAACAGGTGGGGGCATCCGTGTACTTTGGGCCCTTTTCTGGTTAGCCTATATTATTATGATATTAAGGGTCTCTGAATCTTGCCACTGAATCCCAAAACCGTGGAATTGTGCGATCAACGTGTGCGCTAGACTACTTCTTCCCTAGCATGGTGGTATAAGGAAAAATACAAAAAACTGAGTGCAGAGGCCATTTGTCAAACAAAAAAACAAAACAAAAAAAAACCTATTATATGTTTCAATGATGATACTCAGCTAAGCCTATGGTGAAACTGATTCAGTCGTCAAGATAAAGCTTTATAGTGTCACTTGTAAGCTTTATCTAGATAATAATTTATTCCATTCAGAATGATACGCATTTAACCATTTCTGTTCTGGAGACTTTCTATACAGGACAACTTATCTTTCTATAATGCAGTGTATGGGTTTTTTAGTAAACACATTGCTATGCCTGTTTACAAACAATGGAATTATGTAACACATATATTTCTAATATCCTTCGTCTTTTTTTTTTCCTTTTTCTTTCTTTCTTTTTTTTGCCAGCTGGATTCACTCAATGTGTTGGCCAAAAGAATGCCTTTACAAAGTCAACAAGAGGATAAGACGATGCTGCCCAAAATGCGAGAAGACAATGAACAATGAAAACTGAAAATAGGGAAAACAGTTTCTAGCAAGACGTTCTGATAGAATACATTTCAATAGAAAAAAGGTGCTATCCAATAGATGTCGTTTTTAAAATTTGTATGTATTTTTAGGGAGGGTTAAATGATCTTTAAAACATTACTTCTTTCTGCACCTTAATCTGCATATCGCCACTGTACCTTTTCATAATTAAATTATATATTTTCACATCATCAGCATAATTCGACAAACTTCACTGTATATATAATCATGTATATAATGCTGTACTTCATCCTTAATGATTATACTGTGGCTGTTATAACAACACTTATTGGAATTCAGTTTTTTTTTTGTTTTTTTTTTTTTTGCAAACATGTTACACTGTCTTGATACTTTGTGTTGATAAGCGTTTCACTTTGGAATTCCTATTTAGATGAGGCCTACATTGTCTAATATCTGTCTCATCATTTCAGGTTAACTACAGGATATAGAACTGGTGAAAGTCATTCAATTGTAATACCACATGCTAATGCTATTAACACCAGTCGAAAAAACCGGCCTTTTCACATAATAAGCTCATGTAGGCCTACTAACTGTGCATATAGGTACACATACATGGATGGCTGTTGGATGTTGTGTGTGCGCCCCGCAGCGCATGTAGGCCTCCAGGATGATGATGATATTTTCATCATTATCATCCTCATGATTTTTATATGTATAACATATCCATAGTGATATGTTTTATCTTCCAAACATTCGCGCGGATCTCATCCTGAAGCCAATGTTTTCGTACTCTTTGGTATGGATCACGCCTAACATGACCTGCACAACACGTTCACGCTGACAGATTGGCCCACCTATAAAATTATAATAAAATTAATGCTCCCTTGCATTCCGGTACCATGGCAATCTGGCAGGCCAAAAGATGGCGTGTTAATTGCCGTTGAGTTTCGTAATTACCCCCACATTGTTTCAATTTTCGTCGGAGGCTGACAAAAATTTATCAGATGCAGGGGTAAGTTGACAATTTTTTATAATTCTGGCGTATTCGCAGAGTAAGGGTGTTTCGTAATTGTTAGAGGCAGTGGAATGCCTCCGCGGAACTTCTGGTCCAGGGAATAGTGGCTTCAGCGATTCGTTGCTGAAATAAGGCGCAGAGACAAAACGCCCTACCCGCCAGAAACATTAGTACAAATTTCATCTGCTTTACAGAGAATATTGAGAAAGTATTGACAAAACAGAAATTTAAGTTTGTTCCAGGATGGAGTATTCCAGGGTTTTCGGGATGCGCTGGATGCAAAAAGTCTGTACAAGCGCAAGGTTTCGGCGACAACAGAAAGTCTAGTGATCTCGTGACATGTGCGGACGAAGAACTGTTGTGGAATTCAGAGTTTTTTTTCCCTTCAAACAGCTCAGGGATTACTGAATGCCATCTTTTTTTACAATGGGTGCGCTTTTGGATCCAGGCCGGGGCATGGAAGAGCACAAGACTGTGGTTGCTGAACAATACAATTCAGGATGTGATGAAAACCGTAAGAAATTTATTTGATATCATGCTAGAATTACCAAAAATTTGCAAGGGGGACTAAAACAGCGGAAATTAGAGCCACGTGTCATCACACATTTGGAGCAGGCGGACAACCGAAGGTGCTTAGTTAAAATTTTTGAGCGGTTCCTCTCACTTATACCCCGGAAAGGACCTCTGTACAGAAAGCCGCTGGCTGAAACAAAAAACGAACGGTTTCAATATCCCCGTTTCAGCGCCTCCTGCATGCCTGTTTATAAAATGGCAACCATGTTCGAGCTTTTCAACGAAGCCAACATCAACACGAATGGGAGAAAAATCACCAACCACACAGGCAGAGTTGCCTGCGGAACTAAACTGTACAATTCGGGTTTCGCAGACAAAGCAGTTATGAGTCGCAAAGGTCATCACAGTAACGCGGTTCATGGATATCAGAGGGAGCAACCTGAGATTTTGCAAAATATCAGCAACACACTTGCTCCGCCACGACCAAAACAGGATCAAACGCGGCCAAAACAGGATACGGATTACAACGCATGTGGACAAAAAGAGGCAAACCTCTGCAAGGTAAATGACCAAGTTGAACTGATAATTTCTGTGCCAGTGTGTTAAGCATGTGCCTAATGGACATGTAATCAAAATGAACGTGTGGACGTACAATTTCAATGTCGGAATGTGACCAACAGAAAACAAAATATTTACTCCGTCATACTTTACCAAAACCAAGAGACTATAGATAAGGCGAGGTTGTTTTGTTGTTGTTGTACACATAATTATAAGACTGACGTGGACAGATTTTTATGAACCTTAATTTAAATGTCAAAGGGGACATGAGAAATAATTCAAATGTCAAGGAGACGTGTTAACATAATTTAAGCTGACCACCACAGAAAAATAGGCCTATTTGGCCTTAAGTTTAATGTTAATAGGCCTTGGGATTTTTTGGTGGTGGTGGTTTCAGTTTCATGATGGACCGGACATGTGCAAAGTGAAGGAAATGGATATATGTGCATTTTTGTTCAAAGTTTTTTTTTTTTTTTTTTTTTTTTTTTTTGTGGTGCTTAGGCTCGAATTACGAAGACTAGTTGAGGTAGGTTAATTGTCAGTACTCATTGCATTGATAAAAATGTATCATTCACAATGGTTTTTGTTTGTTGCTTTATTTGGAAGTTGTCAATCATTGACAGCCTCTAGCAATATCAGCCAATCAGGAGCCTTGACTCAAATCTATGAATTTGGGTCTTCATGAAATAAGACTGCGTCTTAATGAAAAAAATTCCAGCCTCCTGATTGGACGAGATTGTAGGTTGGGGTCAAATGTTTATAAGAAATGTACATACAGGCCTATGTCAATGTTAATGACTACCAATCTAGCCTCCTTCCTCTGTTTCTGTATTAAAACGAAGAAAGCAATCCCAGTTGAAACAAACGGAATGAAAATGTGTTGTCTTGTTACTTAACGGCAATTTATTTAATATCATCATACGGAATAAAAATCTACTAAACCACAGAATTGCGAAAACATAGGCCCCCAGTTATTTAATCGATATTATAATACGGAACTACTGAAACACCGAATTGTGAAAAAAAACTACTGAAATCAATATTATAATACGGAACAAAAATCTAAGAAAAACTCAATTTAATCAATAGCATAATAGGGAATAGAAATCTACTAAAACACGAATTGTGAAGAAAAAAACTCCAGTTGAATCAATAGCATAATCCGGAATAAAAAATTTATATAGTAAAAGACGGAATTAAGACTACTTTAATCAATATTTTGATACGGAACAAAAATCTACTAAAACACGGAATTGTGAAGAAAAAACTCCAGTTTAATCAGTAGCATAATACGGAATAAAAATCTACTAAAAGACGGAATTAAGACTACTAATCAATATTGTGATACGGAACAAAAATTTACTAAAACACAGAATTGTGAAGAAAAATCTCCAGTTTAATCAATAGCATAATACGGATTATAAATTTACTAAAAGACGGAATTAAGACTACTTGAATCAATATTATGATACGGAACAAAAATCTACTAAAACACGGAACTATATATACATAATTACGGAATGTTCCGTCTCGTGTTTTATTATCTGCACAAATGAAGAGATCGCGGGTTGAAAAGATGGACGTGCAGCAAAAACGCAAAGTTGCAATCCACATGATTTGGGGTGTTGTTTCAGCAGTGCATGTGCTGCATCAATTATTGAATCCGATAACCAACCCTGCTCACGAGTTCCCATGACCGTTTCCCTGTCCTCATTACTCAGGTTCATACGAACTCCATTTGTGTCAATCAACCACATATTGTCCTCAATGGCTGAAACCACGTTGTCTTGCTGATCAACATCGATTGGTGTAGGCCTATCAGCATCAATTGTGGTATCGTTTAGTTTACGATGCTTGACAACCGGGTCGTCAATTTCATTTTCCGATAGCGATGGTGATGGGCGCGAATTCCAACTTTTGGAATTGGGTACTTTCTCTACAGCATTTGGCGCAGGAATGATATCCGCATCACTCAACCACTTTCTCCCTGCTTTGGCTAGATTTTTTTGCTTGCGTTTACGTGCATGCAATGTGGTCAGATTATTTTTTTTTTGTTTTTGTCATTTTCAATAGGCATTCTCAGACAGATTTTTACAGAAAGTATGCGACTGCATCCAGCAGACGCACCACAAGAACACAATGACTTTGGTAGTTTGGAAACACACTCACAGTGTAATGTACACTTGATCTGACATACCTTTGACAAGAAAGGTACGTAAAATTGAACTGAAAGCGACTTTTTTGACAGCCAATATTTCCTTTGCTCTGCTAAGTTTAGAATTATTGCTACATGGATTTTGTTCAAAACTGTGCTTGATAAATTCTTTTTCCTTCAATGATTTTACTATGTCCTTTGGGTGGCAAACAGGAAAGGGACATCAGTCAGTTCTTCTATTTGGCGCCTCAAATGAGCACAAGATTTTTTTAACGTGTATGTACCAACACCCCAGTAGCCTCTGTTGATTTCCTGCAAATAATAATTTTGCAATAGATGTAGAGAATACAAAATTTGGTCCAAAGGTACTTCAATCCATCGCTGTAGATCCTTTAACAAAAAGTTAAAACCTTCTGACTGGTTATTTATGCCGCCTGTTTCTGGATTATAGTCCTGTCTAATTTTATTTGCAACCCAGGTCGCATAGCATTCTAGTTTAGTTTCAATTTCTTGATTGTATTAATCAGCGAAAGTAGCGCTCCATTTCGACAGCCAAGTCGAGTAAGATATGTACTTTTTTTTAATCCATTTACAATCGCTTGCTCTTCGTCACATACTTTGGTCACTGTTGGCGTCAATCCTTTCACAGTCTTGTTAACAGATTATAAAAAATCATGAAAATTTTGAGATTTCCTTTCGTGCACAAGACTGGCAGCAAGAATCACTGGTTCCTCCACAAACGCTGTGTGTTTAAATAGGAGACAGGAGACATAAAATGGTCCAAGGTTAAATGTAGTATCATAAGACGATAATTGTCCTGTCAAACCAAGAGATTTGCGCAAGACTCGTGACAACTCTTCCAATATTTTAGTATCTGCAACTACAAGATTTATGTCAGGAATTACTGCAATGTAATGATTAAACCTCTCAGCTTCAAGAGCATATTCATATGCATTTGCAATAGCATCGCGACTATGACGTAGATTTGGATTCACTTGTTCCCGTGCTATAAACTTTGTTTCGGGTTGCGAGGTTTAGAGGTTAACTGATTGCCTTGTGTAGGTTCAGCAATCATTTTTTGTACACTTCCTTGTTCACGACTTCCTCTTGAATTTTTTTTTTTTTTTTTGTTCAGTACTGATGGTTTTGTACGCAAATAAAGTTTCATTTGTATCTTGCTGTTCCCGTGTGAGATAGGCTGATATAGTGTTTCATCCCCAACGTACTGAATCAAAATTGGCGATGTTTCTTTGTGTGGTATCTGTCTGTAATCCTTAAAAACAGAAATACATGACTCAAATTAAAACTATATTCATTTTTTTCATTGAAATTATTTCTTTTAAATGATAAAGCCTACAATGAAAATAGGCCTGTATGTGTAACATTACAAAATCAAAAAATATATTTATAGGCCTAATCAAACTAGTATTAATTTAGATAATATTCACAGATATCAGGTTTAAAACTGCTTAAATCAGTTTAAAATATCTTACTCACGTGGTTACAAAATTCTTTGGTTTTGCCATCTGCTGTCTTCCCATAGTAGCAACTTTTAGAAATTATTGGATTTTTTCTAGGAAATTCCATCTGTATCCATCAGCCGTAAACTTAAAGTCGTTTGAATTTGCCACATGTTCTACTTGGAATATCTAAAGTTCACCTCCTTTGGGCCTACATGGCAATTCCGTCGCGGTCTATCCATAACAATGTTCTAAAATTGTTGCTGCTTCTGCGGTTGACACCTGCAGTAGTGAAATGCTGAATGAATAAGCAGGCACTGATGTAGGTGATGGGATGGAAAGTTCCACGTGTGCTTGCGTCATTTTTAGACGAACGACGTAGACAGCTCCTACGAGTAAGGACACTTGCCTATACTTTTTAAACGGTGAAAAATGTTGTGCCCTTACCTTATTAGTGTTTCTCGCATAATGATATTTTGCCTTCTTCTGATTGGTGATTCACTCAAAGCCATTGTTACGTCACACCAAATTTGCTGATTAACTAATATTCATGGCCAAATACATTTAATTATCGCAACTTTTATAATTAATTGTTAGGTCTACTATAAGTGTTACTGTTAGGTCGGTGTAAGGAGGCCTAATCTAACTTATTGATAGGTCAATTGTTATGCCAAACATATAATTGTTAGCCATAGGTTTACTGTTAGGTCGGTGTTCGGCCTAATCTTACTTCTTTTGAGGTCAACTGTGTTAGGAATAATCTATAATTTACGTTCGTTAGGCTGTGTTAGGACTAATCAATAATTATGGCGTATACTTTTATTGTTAAGTGAAAGTAACGCCTTTCGATTCGATACGTTTACCGCAAGGTTTGTGTTAGCTGTTCGATCCATTAAAAGCTTCCGCTGATCTATGTTTTGCGACATGTTCGGTCGATCGATATTTTACGACACGTCTTTCTGATGACAGAACCCACCTACGGTAACGTTTATCATTGTTCGGCCGAGTTCGGCTGTTTGGTCTTTTAGTATGGACCCATATTGTACACTGTTCTGTTTGGTCAAGTTAGTTAGGCCTAACATATATAAATACGACTTATTATTCGAAAGTGTGAATAATATACAATGCATAATATAATAGTTAGACGGAACAATTTTAGAATTTTTTTTTCTCATTTATTCCTAAGACGTAATCCTCGGCAATTATTTTACGTCATGTCAATGATCGTTTCCGATAGGTTTTACTTTAACTCATTCCACCCTGATGACGCTTTTTCCCGCTAATATCTAAATGTCGTCTGCTAATTGTATTTTACTAATTTAGGGATTATTTTTCAATATTTTGGATGAAACTTGCATGGAAGATCATTCCAAATTATATGCCCATGGTCAACAGCTTTCCTTGGCGCGCTCTGGGCGCAATGCGCCCAGAGCGTGCCAAGGAAAGCTGTTGACTCAGTCTTCTATCAGGGTGGAATGAGTTAAGATCATTGTTGTCACTGGTCCCATTATTACGTCATGAATGTTTGTGTTGTGAAGATAGCTGCCCACTAGTCTATAGCATATAAAGAATAAAACAAAACAAATGGCAAGCACAAAGAAGACTGGGGACAAACCCTGGTGGTTTGTGAAGAAGTTCATGGACCTGCCACCCCTTCCCCACCCCACATCCCCAAGTTATTGAAATGAAGAGTTACGTGGTGAGATTGGAATCGAATACCACATCCACCAGTCAGAACCCAACTGGGTTGAAGAATCCATGGAGGACTGGGATGCGGAATTGGAAAGTAAGTTTTTCTCTTTCTCTCCCTATAGTGCCTGCGAAAAGTATTCGATGTTTTCTCAGTACTGCAGTAGTCTTTATTAAGAGGCCTAATGATAACATAATCTTGATATTATATTTAAGTCTATGTCAATTATATATGACCTATGATATGTATGGGAAAATACGTATGCATCTACATTATTAATCAATTTTTTAAATCATAACTATTTATTATGTTAATGACGTTAGGCCTACTGGTGGTAGTTAACGTTATAACATTATATCTCGAGACTTTACTCTTTCACGTGCATCCATAACATTAATATACATAGGCCTTCACGTACTTGAAATGACAGTTGGGTCTCACTGAAGACGGTTACAACAGTTAACCGAAAAATTTGAGGATATTTGTAATATAAAAGCAAGAGAAAAAGTTCAAAAAATCTTATCATTTATATGGTCTTTATTTTATTTGCAGCCATACGCCAGTCACAGAGCATTAACCAGGAAAACGATGGAAAAAAGAAATAGAATGAATTACAACAACTCGTTTGTGGAAGTGTTAAATCGGCGCTTCTAAACCACTAAATACAATACGTGAATACTTTCTCCCATCATCTATCAGACTTTGGAATGATCTCCCGCCTGCTGCAAGACAATCACCTTAACTCTCGAACTTCAAATTGAAATTTTCAAAAACTTCTATTTTTCCAGCAAGGAATTTCTTCATACTTTTCTCATGGGGACCGCTTTGTAAATATTGTTCAGACCCAACTCCGCCTGGGTCAGTCTAAATTAAACACATCTTTTTAACGTAAATATTGTACCATCAGCAGCCTGTTCCTGTAGCCACCAAATCGAGGGTACATTTCATTTCTTTTTTCATTGTCCCCTGCACAACCATCAAAGGCGCAAACTCTTGAATGCTGTTGTTAACGTGCTTGCCCTAGGTGTAAATGCAAATTTGTTGATTGATCTCGTTAGAGACAGACTTCTGGAAATAATGCAAAGTCGCAGTACGGATCTTTTAAATGAACAGAATGTTGAAATTTTTTCAGCAGTACTTACATTTATCATAGAGTCGAGACGTTTCATGTATTGATATTGTTTCCTTAACTACTGCTTGGTATTATACAGTTAAAAATAGCAAACAGACTCCTTGTAATGTCCTGTTTGTCGTGTACATACTATGTGTGCCAATGCATGTACTGGAGAACCTCCAGATTAGTTACTTTGTAACTATTAGGCAATCCAGTTCTGTAAATAAATATGTTTGTAATACAATGCAATGCAGAAGTCCATACAGCAACAATGCTATAGTCTGTTGTAGTTTTATAGTCCATACAATATGTGAAAGACCTATTAGTCATTGGCAAATGTAGCTTTGTCTGGTAATGTAATATAATTGTGTTAGATGCTATGTTTGTGCTTGTTCTTGCCCACTAAATACAATATGTGACAATGATCAAGTTCATACAGCGACTATGATACAGTCCATGGTAATTTTACAGTCCATACAATATTATGTGAAAGTATTAGTCCATGCATTACGTGACAGTCTTACAGTCGATATAGTTTTGCACACGATCATTTGAAACATTGCCCTCCCAGGCCAAACATACTACTAAACCGATTAAGAGAAGATTTCATTGCTTTGAATGCCCATTTATTTTCTAAACGCTTATGTGACACCCAGGCGTGTGCCTGCGGCTACCATGCCAAAACCACCTTACATTTTATGTTGCAGTGTCCACTCTTAACGCTACATAGACATCAAAATTCGAATTTGTAAAAACACAAGCATTTTGGGTGAAAATATTTTACGAAACAATGCCAACAGAACTGTCGTAACTTATCGGACAAATGTTTCTCCCGTCAACAACAGGCTTAACGCACATACTCGACACGTGGCCTTCACGTGACCTAAAGTATAATGACTTTAAGGCCTATTACGATGCCAATAAATAAGTATGACGCCTAATTGCAGAACAGAATGTTCAATGTGGCAATACAATACATAATTCAACAACAGGCTTAACACACCAAAGTCGTTTGGTGCATACACAAGTGGCGGACGCGATAATCGATTCCATCGATGCTTTCACGGAATAAAATAGAGGGGTTTTTTGTATATTTTAATGACACAGTGCCTGCGGTGCAAACATTTATTCCACTAGAAAAATATAAAGGAATGTTACCATACGGCCTGCAGCGAAATCATCTTCACTTCAGGTAGGAACATAGACATCGTTATGGGAATTCCCCTATAGAGGCTCGGGTTCCCGAAACTAAAGTTCAATAAGGCCGCAAATCCTGACCTTGCTTTATATGCGCCTGAGAGGAGATTTAATTAATACATTTAAATATATTCATGGATATTACAATGGCAGTGTTTACATCCAGTCATTGCAGACCCAATATCTAGAGGTCATAACCTAAGATTAAGAAAAGT
Source organism: Hermodice carunculata (assembly GCA_964020975.1). Classification (NCBI taxonomy): domain Eukaryota; kingdom Metazoa; phylum Annelida; class Polychaeta; order Eunicida; family Amphinomidae; genus Hermodice; species Hermodice carunculata. The sequence continues at coordinate 20,190,313 of OZ026615.1, read as the reverse complement.
AGGACCAAAACTGAAAAAGAGAAAGTACTTTTTCAGTATCAGGGTGGTGAACTGGTGGAATAATCTCCCAATGGATGTGGTCAATGCACTTATAGTGACAGTACTTACTGTTGGGTATATTATTTCAGCAAGGCTTGATAAGCGCTTTGTAAGCAAGTCACCATGTTGTATACAATTACCAGAGCACTAGACAGCCCACATGGAACTCTGATGACTTGATATTGAAGAGCAGCTAAAGTTGGGGAAAAAATCCTACCTTGCCGCACATAATTACTAACTATAGTTAATGACAAAACTCATACTTGGTAAGGACAATAAATCTGCAATTTATCTAGTGCAAGGGCCCACTAGTACAAGTGCTCATGATATGAGTGTGTTCCGGTTCCGGTTGGATGGAGGCAATGCGATCCTGTTGGGGTGTGAAAAACGACAGAGGAAACATGGAGATACTGTGAGTGCCATTACGACCAAAATTGAAAGAATTGGGACTATATTTTTTGATGTTGCATAGACTTTTCACGGTGGCTTCGACCGCCGATCCCAGTAAACAGAAGTTTTACCCATAGTTCATTGCGTCACCATTGAACAGCCTTGATTATCGCCCAAAGGCCGGGCTGGCTTGATAAATATATCACGTCTTCTCCAAAGAAAAGGAAAAGATAGAGGAATGGATCAGGAGGTAATGTGAACAAGAAAGGTGTAGCTGGACGAGGGACACGAGGGAATAGGACTAGTGTGAGCAAAGTGAATGAGAGGGAGCCTGTGGAGAGTGCCAGTGCCAGTGCGAGAGCAGATGAAGCTTGGCAGTGTTATGCGTGTGAGAAGTGGTTTGCAAGTGATAACGACAAAGTGCTTGAATGTGATGGTGGATGTAAACATTATTTCTGTACGAAATGCATTGATATGCCAGACTCATGTTATGATACCCTACAGAGACTAGATTGTTTTTGGCATTGCCCAACATGTGTCTTAAATGAAAAAAACATTAGGTAGTCACCGAGACATTCCAGCCAGTGATGACAATTTCAAAAAGCTCATGGATGAGATGACAAATAAGTTTGCAGAGGTAGAAGACAAAATTGAGACACAAATCAAGCCATATTCTCAAGATGTTCCTGATAAAGTTAATAAAACATGGGCAGAGTTAGTTCAAAGTAAGCACACTGTTACAGACAATACTAAAGTAGATGAGAAGAAGAAAATAATGAAAGACTGAATGAACAGAAACTTGATGAAAAGTCAAGAGAAGAGAGGGAAGGAAATATAATAATTTATAGACTCAAGGAAAGTACACAAGCTGACACCACCAGTAGTGTAAAAGAGGATACATACTTTTCAAATCCTTGTGCACAGAAGCGTCAGGAATTACTGAGATAGGGACTAAAAGTGAAATACGATTAGGAAAGAAACCTGATGATCAATCTAGACCAAGACCGCTGAAAGTTTCTTTGAGAGATTAAAATGACAAACAAAAGATTATGGGACATTTAACTAAATTGAAGGATGCAGAACCAAAATACAGAAATATCAGTGTGGCGTATGTCCTGTCCTTAGAAAAACGTAAGAAGAAAAAAGAAAAGGTCCCAGAATCAAAGAAGAGAGAAGAAGGGTCTGATGGTGGCCAATGGACCTTTCGCATACGGGGCCCTCCATGGGATCTGAAGATAGTGCGGCTGAAAAAAAAGAGACTAGAATGTCTTGCAACAAACTTTGCAAGCATCCTAAACAAGTATAATGAGTTAAAAAGAATTGTTAATGATCAAGACCCAGATGTAATATTTGGAACTGAAACAGGAAACAAACGATGCCCTTATAAACACTCCAGGATATACAATTTTCAGAACACACACCTGTGAAATAAGAGGAGGTTTCATTATATATGTATTAATAACAACTTAAATGCTGTTATATGTAATGAATTGCTGGAAAATAATTTAAAAGATACTCTGTGGATCTGGCTAAAGAATCAAGGTAAAGCTGATTATTTGTGAGGGTTAGTATGTAGAAAAGGGGATAGCTCACTTGAGCATAACACAGCGATCTTGCAGCAAATCGAAAGAGCAAATCAAGTTAGTAAAGGAAGAGTTCTAATAACAGGTAGTTTTAACCTGCCAAATATAGATAGGAAAATTACATAGTAAATGATGGTGAAAATTCTATTGCACAAAAGTTTTATGACAAATTAGATGATTTATTTATGCATCAGCATATGACTCAGCCTACCCGCTAAAGAGGGAACGACACCCCAAATTGTCTAGATTTAATAAAAACCTCAAATGAGTCCAATTTTGAAAATATAAAGGTGCAAAGTCCATTCAGAAAAGCAGATCACAATGTTATTGCTTGGGACTACCTAATTAATTTTGATAAAATATGTGAGAGAGATGTGTATTGGCTCGATTATAACAAGGCCGACTACAAAAAACTGAGCAATAAGTTAGCAGAAGTAACTGGAACTGTGTGACTGCATCTGAGGATGTGAATTATGCATGGATGAATTTTCAAAAAGTTTTATCTGAGGCAGTCGATGAGTGTGTGCCATTAGTTGAGATTAACAACCATGGAAAAATAAATCCACCATGGTTAAAAAATGTAGCCAGACGGGCATTAAGGAAAAAAATTGCATGCAAAAGATATAGACAAAGCCCTAATTTTGCTAGGTATCAGAAATATGTCAAGCCATGGAATCACGTCACAAGAAAACTAAGGAAAGTTTAGAAAGAATATGAGAGAAATTTATGTAAGAAAATTAAGAAAAACGCAAAAGCTTTCTATCTATATGTGAACAGTCGTAATAAAGTCAAGTCTCCTGTGTCACAGCTAAAATGTAACAATGGGGAGTTCACAAGTAATGATGCAGAAACAGCCACAGAGCTAAACAGATTCTTTCAATCTGTGTATGTTAGGGAAGATGACAAGTACCTGCTATGTTTCAATGATTTTGTTAATCTGGTCTTTGACGATGAAGCTCCCAGTCCTTTAATTTTGTTGATGCAGTCTAAATAATTAAACAATTAAATAATATTCACTTGACTCCTTTGGATGTAAGAGATATGCTACTGAGCATGAACCCAAATAAGGCAGTTGAACCAGACGAAATTCATCCTCGGGTGCTGAGAGAAACTGCTGAAATTTTATACCCTTGCACTTTTTCAAATGTTCAGACTTTCACTAGACAAGGGAATTCTACCAAATGTATGGAAACACGCTAATGTATCACCTATCTTTAAAAAGGGAAATCGAGCAAAGGCTGGAAATTACAGGCCAGTCAGTTTAGCTTCTCAAGTTTGCAAAGAATTAGAAAAGATAATCAGACAAAGAATGGTAAAACATATATAAAGAAATAATATGCTATGTAATGAGCAACATGGTTTTAGATAAGCCAGGTCTTGCGTCACCAATTTGCTATCCACCCTAGAAGAATGGACTAAGTTCTATGAAGAGGGTAAACCATTCGATATTCTGTATTCAGATTTTAGAAAAGCTTTTGATACTGCACAACATGCAAGGTTGATTTACAAGCTCCAGAAGTATGGGTTTCCAGATTATTTATTAACATGGGTTGAGGATTTTCTGAGGGACAGAAAACAATGTGTAGTGGTTAATGGTGTTAAATCCACATGGGCAAAAGTGACCAGTGGTGTGGCCCAAGGATCCGTCCTTGGACCAGAGCTTTTACTTTTGTATATTAACAATATACCAGCTTTTATTAACACCAAATGTAAGACTTTTCCTGACAACACAAAGCTGTACCATCTGGTTCTCTCACTTTTAGACCATCATTTTATACAAGATGAAGCGACAAAATTGCTATCGTGGTAAGAAGAGTGGCTTCTGGGTTTTATTAAGGATAAATGTAAGGTCATGCATGTAGGTAAAAACAATCCTCATTTGCAAAATACTATAAATGATGAGGTTTTAGGCACAGTGAAAGAGGAAAAAGACCTAGGAATTTTAATATCAGATACTTTAACATTCTCTAGCCATATCTGTAAAATAGCTGCAAAAGCTAATAGTGTTTGGGGCATTATAAGAAGAACCTTTTCATATTTCTCGAAACAGTCATTCTTAATATTGTATAAAGCATATGCAAGACCACAGTTAAGTTATTGTGTACAGGCCTGGACACCTTACCTCAAAAAGGATAAGACCATTTTGGAGAAGGTACAAAGAACTTATATACACATCAGTCAAGGAATGGAGCTTTATATAGTGACAGTAATAGTGTAGACACCAGGAGTTATGTAAGTTTTCCCGGACAGTTTTCCCAATCTATCACATGTAGAAAGACAGTCCTTGCAACTCTGCATAATCATTGCTTGTAACAGTTCTGCCAGTGTACCATTTAGACCATTTAGAAAATATTTTTCAGTCACCCAAAAACAAGTAACATGTCTTGTAAACTACATGTAACAATTAATGTTTCATTTTTGCCATGGATATTAGCACAGGACTGGAACGTCTAAAAATAAAACACTTAAATGACTAGGAATTCAGATATCTTAACCCTTTACTGCCTGTCACGAATTGCCCATTTTACCAAATTTCACCTACAGAATTTATTTCAGATGATTTATTGAAAAAAAATATAAAAAATTGACTGCACAAAGTATATATCATTTTAAAGCTTTGGTGATGGGGCTTTTATAAGTTATAGCCGTCATCTTAATTTGAGGTCATTTCAAGGTCATCTGGTGACCTGAATATAGGACACGGATACAATAATAACTAACATTTGCATTAAATTTAAACCTTTTTTATTCCCCAAGATCCAAAATATATTCAAGATAACCATATTTCTGGCTCTGATAGCTGAAATAGACCCAAACCTGTAAATTGAAGCAAAAAAACATGGTACTAACATATTTCCATTGTTGACCTTGGCCTTTCCAACCACAATGATAAGCGCATTATGTGTGTTCATGCAGGTAAAATCGCAGTATATGATACATATTTATGATACAAATTATAATGTTGTGCTAGCTATAAGCCTGCATGCTTGCATTACAAATACTTCATCAATGTTAATTTACAGGTCAGAAAATAGTGTGGCATATAGTTTTATGAAACACTAATGTTCAAGGGCATTTCAAGGTCAAAGGGTACAATGATATGACAACATAAATATATGCCATTGTCAAATGTGCCATGACATTACATACAACGTTGCTGTATAAATTCTATGCAGTTAACCTCTGGCTCTTTAGCAGGGACACATGTCAATTTTAACACAATAAATGTATAATTATTCACACTTGACTGCCAGCAAAGTAAAATAAAATGCATTACCATATATGATAATCTGAATTGTGCTTCCACACAGAGATAAAAACGTGCTCATAGTGTAAAAGGTCACATATTTGGGCTGGGACCCCGAGATTTATCATACTGGTTGGAGGAAAATGAAGCAATAGTACAAAACATACACCAAAAGTGGGTAAAATATCATCCTGCATGTTTAGTATAATAATTTAAACTATAATTGCCATGATCAAATAAATATTCTATGTTTGAGGGGGGGGGGGGGGGAGGAACTATCAATAAATATATATGGGGTGAGGGTAATGGAATGGCGGGAGGTGGATAGACAATTGTCTTCACCTATCGCCAGCATATGTTATGTGCCATTGCTGTCCATGCATGAGAACATGCTACTCTGAAGAAGAAAAAAAAAAAGAGCTAAATCATGTTCATTATGTTCACTTGTACATTACTTGCTATAGCCCACACCCATCTACTCTAGATAAAGCAGGCAAATGCATGTCCATTCAGTTCTTATTCCCATGTTGAAATTGTGTCCCTGTTCAGTGTCGCTTGTTGTTAAATAGATCTTATGCACGGTCGCCATTTTGAATAAATTAGCGCCATGTTGGGAAATTGCATTCTGGGATTAATTGTAGTACGCTGCTGAGATCAGTCTGAGGGCTGCATTGATATTAGATAGCTCGCCGTGATAAGTTTCACTCGTTGTTTAGCGAGTTTTTTCACTAATATGGTCGGACAAATGTAACATATATTTGGTTTCTGAAGGTGTAGTATAGAAACTATCTTGTCTCCAAAAACAATGTGGAAAATTTAAGTCTTTAAGGGGGGGAAAATAAGCTAAAGTAAAGGATGTCCTTGAGGCTTGAGCAAATATCATCAATTCACTGCGGTGTTTTTTGTTTGCTTGCATCCCTACTTTCTCATCTTTTTCTTTCGCTTGTGGGTAGTTTTTTTTTTTATTTTTTCCTTCTTTTTCTCCTTTTTTTCCCGAGTTAACTGTTGCGTTTCGATCGTACTTTAAGAAGTGTGATTTTCTTTGACACGGAGGTCTGCCTTTCAGTGAGAAATAATCCCTGGACAAAATGAACATAAAAATGCAACAGAGAGACCGCATCCATCTGGTTGAGCGCTTGTTTCAATGATCTTTCAATGAGGGGAAACCGCAAACTCGTGGACATATCGAACATAGCCAAATGTCATTTTTGGTGCGCTTACTGTCAAACAAAAGGCACAATAATACTAACGACAACTTGCACAAACTTCCAACAGTTTCTCTTCAAATCAAGAACGTACACTTGCGTTAAGACATCCCTTTGGTAATCAAAAGGTTTGAAAGACATATACAAACGAACAAGCGTACGTGCAAGACACATTTTGCTCCTGCAAACACTCTATATTTTTGTTTCTTTGTGTGTGTGTGTGTTTCTCTTGGTTTAAACGTACTTTATTTCTCAAAGTACATGTACGAGTGGGGAGCAGGCAACGCCTATACGAGCCCATCCCTTGTGCGGATATCGATGCAACTTTGTACATTTAAGCGTGTTGCACATCTTTGCAATGTATACATGTGTATTATTTCAGTAATTCTTTTTATTTCACGCAATTACCCTAAAATACCGACTTAAAATGGGAAAACGTGTTAGCGATATGGAATTTGGCTCCTAAGTCTTCAAAGTGTGCTTTCTGAAACCATTAGTACGTGTTAAGTACTTGGCCTTTCTTTGTGTTACCGATGTTTGCATAAAATTAATCACCCGGTGCTTAAGCTATGAAAGAGTTTACGAGATTAGCACAAGTACTGGTTGCTTTAAAAAACTACTTGTGAAAATAACACGCCAACACACGGGTTGTTAGTTGATGAGCGCATGGTAAAAATATCTGTAGTTTTAAACGTTGAAATGAATATTTTTTCGGTTATGATTAAGAAAACTCACCTCATAGGTTTAAACAAATGTATCTGTACTGGATTGTCCAACATTACTTCTAGATGACTAATAACATGGGTTGTCGAGCTGAATATGACAAAGGTGGAAGAGCAAAATCTCAGCTTATCAATCTGATTATTTTCTGCTACAGATGTTTTCATGTATGACATTGCGTAATGAAAGTTGAACTTTTCCTATTTTCATATCTGACCCGGATTATTCCGAAATCAAAGTTTATAGAAGAATACCTTAGTTTTGAAACAACTTTGCTCGAAAAGCAACCTGTATTTATCTTTGAAAAATCAGTAATAAAGGAAGGAAAATTTGTTATTTTAGGGGGTGTAATCTTTCTTTCTTTCTTTCTTTCGTTCTTTCTTTCTTCTGTCTTTCTTTCTGTCTTTCTTTCTTTCTCTCTCTCTCTTTCTTTCGTTCTTTCGCTCGTTTAACTACTGACCTATCTATCTATCTATCTATCTATCTATCTATCTATCTATCTATCTATCTATCTATCTATCTATTCTTTTATCATTGGCCATAGTGTTTACACGTTGGTTGCAAAACACACAATACGATTTGGTTCCTAAAGGAATATGATTCAGATGACAGGTTACCCAGTTGGAATGGATATATTAAAACTAAACTGTATAGACTGATCGCAATGTGCAAATGTCATCACTCAAAGTTACACGGCAAACGTTGTATGACGAGGTCATGGGCACGAATTTACACAATTTTCAGTCCTTTCCAGGACAGGAATTCTTCTCATCCATTGTTTTCCCAGTTTTTATTTGTTGGCAAGGGATAAAATTTACGTTGTTTGCTGCAGGAATAAGTTGAAAAGCACACAGCCAAATAACAAATTAAATTTCTCATGGCTACATGTGTAATTTCATAGTCGACACAGGTATCGCCATAACGGCTCGCATACTACAAATAAGTCCACAATGCACTGCGCGTCAACAAATTTGGCGCATGCGCTGTGTCGCGAGCATAAGATCTATTAGGCTGAGTGCCAACGGGCAAAACAATTTCTGTCCAGCTTCACACACAGATAGACTTTGGCACACACTGCATTGCTGCACCTCCAGCTGGTCTTCACTTGTTTGGGTTTCCCACTTGCCTCCCTCTGTGTAAGGAAGCAAACCCGACAGTTGAACCTCCCATCAACAGCCACAGGTACATGTGCTGTGCGGTAGCTTTGGTGTGGTGGGAATACTGCCTTGTCAAAGGTTGGCACCTCCTCTGTGTCTTCAATCCCAGACAACTGCCTCACGAGTTCCTCCCCGAACTCCAGGTGACTATACTCTACAAAGTGTGACAAATACACATTCCATTATAATGATTATCTCCCAAGCAGTAACATATTCCTACAAATAAAACATTAAACTCAGGGTCAGTCTGCAACTTTGAGCAACATGATACCAGTAATATAAAAATCCTATCCACCTGATTCCTGAAAGATTTCCTTATTTAACAGAATTTTTTTCATTAGCTTGAGTTATCTGTTTAGGCTATAAGTAAATATTTTTCTGACAGAGACTGAGATTACTGAAGGTCTGGCAAAATCTTGGACATTTCTACATAAAAAATGCTTCTGATTACAACTACAACTTACTTCCCACATTTGAAATTAATTCAATGGAGCATGTTATTCACAATATGTAGGATGTTGTCTATTAAGAAAAGAAAATTTAGTATGAGATTTATGGATAACATATTTAAATAACACATTTTTGTAATTTTCTTTTTTTACCGTTACAATGTAGAAATTTGTTTGTAACCTGATATGATTTTTTGCTGTTTCTATGTAATGACTTACGTGTGCTCCGCTGGAGCTCTGGAACCTCTGGATGCAGATTCCTCCATGCCTGAAAGAGCAGATAGCTATTTAGCACTGCAACATCAACCATGTGGAAGAACAAAGTCTTCCACCACCTCATTGACTTCATTAGCAAGTTGTATGAGGTTAGCAGCTGATCGGATTTGTCTACTCCACCCATGTACTGGTTGTAGTCATGAATAACTGCCGGTCTCCTCACCAACCTAGTGCGCCACTCCTCTCCAACTTTGACACGGCGACGTACCCACTCAGCCTCGGTAGCCTTATGGGCTGAAGAACAAATGGTGACCACCTATATGTAAAAGGAAGAAGGGGAGATAACTTTAAGTTGCAACTTGCAACCACAATTAAAAAAACTGTGATTTGCTTTCTTAATGAATGAGAGTACAATAGTTAATTTTAGATAATATGGTGGAATCAAATATCTACTTTTTTCTTACGTTACAAAAATGAAAGACACTGCTGAATCTACATGTCAATTTCAATACATGGTGAATAAAAATTCAAAAAATATATACAGTGTATAATGTTTCTCATCAGATGTCTTAATATTTGGTATATTGAATTGGGTTTTCAATATATTCATGTGAATGTCCAACTCACTTTGTTGTCCTTCCACTGCAGGTATAACACCTTTCCCTGCCTAACGAAGCGCATATTCCCCCGCTCTGACTTGTTCTTCCACTCTACATCTTTCAATATATCAGGGAAGTGCCGCCTGTTGACCATTGAAGTACCACAGGAGAGAAATCCAGTTTTGTATAACTCTTCAATCAGAAACGTGGAAGTAAAGAAGTTGTCGAAGTACACCCTATGAAAAGAAAGTAATCTGAATTCATATACATGTACATGTACAATGTATATATACAAGCAACACTGAGTTTGACTGGCTGCACCAAAATTAAACACTTGAAGATTACTTACTATGAAGATATTTTATTCTGTGAGTACTTTTTCCAATTAGTGATCCAGTTGTCGATCCAGTTGTCTTCTCAGCACAAATATTATGGGCTTATACCCTTAGGACCCATTCTTACCAGGGTCATGGGTGTACATGTATAACTAACTTCATTTGGCCAGTATTACCTTGAAACTATATGTATGCGAAGGTCTGGGAATAATGATCTCATCCAAAGCCCTAGTGAGATACTTTCACCACACAAGTTTCATGGAAGTACCTCAGTTTGTTAAAAAGTTATGGCATCCACAAAGTGCACGGACACACAGACATGACATCAATACATATACCCTTCAAGTGAATGGGCCAAGGAGGTAAAAATGTTTCTTCACACAAGACTTATATTACGTGAAATGTATTATGTCCAGTTTCATGCTTAAGTACATTGTATGTTTTACTAGCAGTACACAATAACGTTCACTGAACACTATGTCATGCTGTTGTGGCATTTTCCACATACACGTACACTTATACATACCGGTAGCCTTGGTGTTGCAGATGTTGACAAAGACCTGTGACTACATCAAACCCCAGGCCATGTTCACTAAGATTGTTGCGTCTTCCTGTGTATACACTGAAATTGATTGAAAAGTGTCAAGCCAGTTTGAATATCATGCCTACATATGTATACATGAAATGCTTGTAAACATTTTATCCAACATGTAGTTTACAAACAAGGAAAACATTAACAAACACATGAACATGTTCAACTTGAATACCAATCACTAACACTTGTCATATACCTTGCCATGCATTTATATTTTCCTCTGACACATCTGCATGCAGAATTTCCCCAGAACATCTTGACAGTGTAAAGAGATTACCAGATTTAACCAAAACTGAGCAAATTTCAAGATTTACAATCCTGTTCTGCTATAGTTTATAAGGGAAGCCAAAGCCACAGCCCAACAATGTAGAAAGCTGTAGGGAGGACCCTGCACTGTGTACACATTTCATTTTTTGGTTTGCGGGTTGAGATTTGCCATGGGAAAATGATACAGACTCACTTTGAAACCTTCCATTCATGAATAAAATTAGGAATATAGTAATAAGAGGCCCATAAAAACTAATAACACATGGGGATTCAATTATTACATCTGATTGGCAATATACTTACCTAGGTGTAGGATGAGGGATCTCCAACTAGTAGCCACCACGTTATGCATATCAACAGATTAACAGTCCACAATAAACACCAGCATCCCTTGGTTCAAAATAAACAAACAAATGCAATAACATGCAGCTTTTTATATGCTTGTAAAACAACTCTCTTGTCCAATACATTACTCCATAACCATCAATATGTAAATAAATTATAGAACTCTAACATGTATAACATATTTTGTAACAAGCAATAGTAACATGAACACATTGAATACTAAACACAACCAAGTTACACAAGCAATACCTTCTCTAAAATTTCAAAATGGATTTTCAAGTTTGTAACAGCTGATTCATTTCAATGGAGGGCATTTTATTGCTTCTTTCAGTCTAACTCCTGTCTGTGTATAACTAAACAGTAGTTTCAATTTTTTCTCTGTGCTAATTGTACTCTCTCAAAGTTCAAAGTGAATCCTGTCTTGGCTTCACATAGGCACCACAGTTTGAAGCCAAATCTAGTTGGTTTATTTGGCACAAACTGCCGTATGCCTGAACCACCTTTGGACTTTACATTCCTCTCATCGACAGATAACTCTGCTGCTAGCTGATAAAACTCCTTGCATTTCATCTTCATGTGATCAATCAAAGGCCTAATTTTGGTCAGCCTGTCATCCTGGTTTTTCTGACTAGGATCTGATACATGCAGCATCCCAAGCAGTGCCTTAAATCTGCAACACACAGACAACCATATCATATGTACATGTATATTGTTGATATAATTATTGTGCCATAATGCTACACACAGAGCACTGTATCATCAAACGCTAACTAGTAACACCATCATTGTGTCATAGAAAAAAAGTTATGTTTCATGGAACCATGAAAGCAGATGCAGAGCAATAGAATTATATAGTTCAGTATATGTATAGGCCTAGGTGGAAAAGATATTTCACAAAATGTTAAATGAACATGAAATGAGTTAACAGTCCACAGAATTGACAGGTTCAGGTGTTTTTTTTTTTTTTTGTTTTTTGTTTTTTTTTTGTATTTTTTTTGGGGGGGGGGGTGCAGATAAATGGTCATTTACCTCTCTGTTAACATATTATGCTGAGCCCTTAGGCTTCGCCATGCAATAATTGGAATTTACTGATTCAGGTGCAAGAAGGAAATTGTTTTTTGTTTGTTTTTTTCGGGGGGTGGGGGTGGGGGTGGTGGAGAGGTAAATAGTCATTACCTCTCTCTTGACATGAAACGCCATGCCCATAAACCATGGTACAGAGTGCTTGTGGACCAATATCAGTTGCATCATTGTAGCCCTTGAAGTTGAATGTCCTGTAAAAAAAAAAAAAAAGTGACTCTTTTGACCATATTTACAGGTAAAAATGAGATTGATAGTATTTTACATCACTAGTGGTCAATAAATACACGGAACCACATACCCTAGTTATTCTGATGACCTCAGTTGCTGCACCAAATGTGTCAAACGTAAATGCGATGAGTGTGCTTTATGAAGCTGCAGATTTCAATAGGGGGCATCACTCCATTATCGCCCACTTTGCTGCTGATCGTGACTTCCAATACTTTAGGTTTATTCAAACAAAAACCACAAACAAACCACAGAAACTTTCACTTATCACTAATTTTTACATATTAGTCAGGTATATTTGGTGGGCAGTATGCAAAAAAAGCCTCTCCACGTACCTGTGTTCTGATGCACGTTGATCCTGGTTTGGGCTCCTGCTTTTATCTGTTGCCGCTACCATTTCCTCATCACTAGACTCGTTATTTTCATCACTCCCGGCCATTAACTCGCAGTCTAGAACATCCTCTTCGTCACTGGACATTCCATCGTCAGATTCAGGAAGTTGGAATCCAGTAAGGAATAGGCACCTCGCTCTGTCACTTGTCAGCTGCCTGACGCACGGGGCGATCTGAGGGGGCCGCCATGTTAGCAGAAATAAACGGTTGCGATGGTGCGTCACGTGATACTTTATTTACTTTCGAAAAATTGTTATTTTTTTTAATTACATGCAATTTCAGATGGACTTGAAGAACGAAACATGTAGAACTAGGCTAGAGAGAAAAAATAAGGATTCTTTTTCATTGTTCTGGGTCCAATTTGACCTGTCAACCTGGGGACAAAGGTCATCGTTCACTGGTGAACGATTTTGATAGGCGCAGGCAGGAAAGGGTTAAGCTCCCCCAGCCTCATTCTTGTAAACTACAGTGATATTAAAATACAGTGTCTATTTCTTTTAACAACAGGTCAACAGTTCTCCCTGATATCAACTGCCAATTAATCCAGGACTAAAGCCTGCAAAATGTAAATATTGTAACTACCACCTCATTCACGGATTTACAAGCGGGGAATAATTGATCCGAGTCGTTCTAGGCCTAATCAGGATAATCATTGATTTACCGGGGAGCCTTATTCAGGCTTCAAAATCATTAAGATGGGACCGGAAACGGAAAACCATTCACACACAATCAAGTATCACTACCGACTTTCTCACATTGCACTGGTCAGTGCAGAACTTTGTACTCTTTCAGTTTCATCATTTCTGCATTCTCATTCACTCAGTTCAGGCAATCGTCTCACTGTGCCAGTCTGTGGGTTCAAGTATTATTCAAACAGACATAGGACGTTAAACAGCAAAACTTTCCAAAAGAGAAGTAATAGTGTAGGTAGTATGATGGTGATCTTATCATCATTTGCTGCTACTGATATTGTAAATTTAATCTAATAAATAAATCAGATCATATGCCCAATTACGGTACGTTTTATAACCTCCTGAAAATGATGTACTCGATGTAACTGTGTATAAAAACAAACCCTGACGCCGTCAGAGACCAGTTTTTACACTATCAAATTGAAAGGGTTACTACCGTTAACCTGACACTTGCCTATCTGTTGAGTGATATGACTTGATATCATGGCAGTGGGTCAATCAGTGGACATTTTAGTTACACACGTTGAACTTGAATGAAGGATGACAAATGAAACTGTCAATAGGCAAGAGGCAGCTAACGAACAGTAGATGTGCTTGTCCTATAGGCTTTCTGATGGCCCAATTTCCAATCTCCACGAGAAAAGTGACAGCAACTGGCAAACAAGCTGTCACTTACATCAATAACATAAACTTGATAAAGACCAGACCTGCAACTTGCAATCCGTCCACATTTCCTTTTCTTGTCGACAAAATATTCCTTTCAACTGCATGCATATAGTATTTTCCTGTAACACGCGCAATGTCGTCACTTAGTGACGTTACCATGGAATTCGATTGTGTGACGTCAAACATTATGTATGAGTATGACGTACCTTCATATCCATTCAAAGCCCCCCAGGGATATGAAGCAGAACTGCCAGAAGAGTGAACAAAGACTACGCCAGATCTAACTGAAGTGACCACCTTGAGAAAATTCAGATTTTGCCTGTGGATTCTTCGGTTTATCTCACGGAATGGTGTGTATGATTTGCTCCTCAGACATTGAAATATATTTATTTGAAGAATTTCAGCACCCATGCAAATTACTTTCACCCACAACCATAGTACAGTAGGCCTACTTGGGTTCCCTCGCAGTCGCATGGGCCCCAACCCTTGCATAAGTACCTTTCACTGCGGTAGTTTTGAACTGCCAGGTTTCGTGGTACTAAGAATATATACATACGTTCAATGCAATAAATAAACTTCAATAAACTATACACATTGTGGATACTAACCTTTGTTCACTGTATAGTAAATATGTATATAAATAGACCCACTGGGCACTGCACTGCAGACGTGCGGTCCCTTCTTTTTAAGTTAAATGTGACAACATTTGCAAGCTTGTTTCGGGTATTTTCTATAGGCCTATTTGCCTATTTACATGTAACTTAAGTTGACAAAATAAGGTTTTGTTTACGATAAGTGATTGGTGTTGTCAGTAGGTCTGTGTGAGAGAGAGAGAGAGATATCTAAACTTCTTTATTCTCATCTTTGAGAAGTATCTAGGCCTAGTAACATTACAACGATTGTCGTTATATGAGTTTTATGACATTGGCAATGGTAGAAAGGGCCAAACTCAGATTCAGACCGCATTTGTCGGTATGGAAATTTATTATTTAAGAAAAAACCGAGCAAGTCCTGTTTGTCGCAAATTTTGTTACTTCGGGGTAAAAATTCGAGCATTGCTAGGAGGACGCATTCCCAAGAAACACTACAACTTACAAGACTGAATTGTTATTCTGAAAACAAGAAAATTTATATGAATTTTCTTCTGTATATCCGTTTAACTTCACTGACGGGCACATCTATGTGCAGAGGGCAGCTTTTCATGTGTCCGTTGTGGTGTTAAATTCAGGAGATGCATATGACGTATGATATGATAATTGATATGTAATGTGTGTTTTTTAAATTTTATTTAGGCAACAAAGCCTAGGTCTAATTGAACCTATGCATAAGGCATATAGCCCCTGCCTGGTATTTTTCCTTGTCACTTGAAGAAAACGTAACAAATGACCATGAATTAGCTTGGCCTTACAAGCTCACATTTTGACGTCAACATTGGAAAACGTCATACAAGGCAAAATATTTACATTTGTTATTTTTGTAAGCATTGAAAGAATAGGAACGGTAGTGTAGTTCATGAGGCAATGGTTACACTACTACACTAGAGCATCTCGTGCAACCAACGTGCTGCGCAATAATATCCTCATGCTTGGCCTGGGACTATTTTCACTTCCCAATTGTTAGCGCCTCCGAAGCGTTTGATTCATAGGCCTAAGCATAATGGGAAGACAGTATCAGATGATCAAGAATTGCATATCTACTCGTCAAAACTTGCCTAAATGTTTTCTTTTACAGGTTTTGCAAGCTTTATTGAAATAAAGTTGTTGTGACATTCGGAACTATTTTTTTCCTAGTTTTGTGTTCCAGGAGTTGCCTTGACAACTGATGGCTGATGTAGTAGCCCCGCCTACTTGGCTCCTCCCACTAGTAAACAAAAAGGCGATTTTTTGTAAATTAACAAGCTAAAAACGATTTTAAATCAACTATCAATGATAATACTTACTCTTATGTCAAAAGAAATTGCTGTTAAATGTAATAATAAGAATTAAACTTCCTCTCTAGCATAATTACGGGCGCATGGTTGCAGTTTGTGTGACAGGCATTTCTTTGATGACGCGCTACCGCGCGTCATCAGAAATGCCTGTCACACAAACTGCAACCATGCGCCCGTAATTACACTAGCGAGGAAGTTTAATTCTTAAATGTTTGACGTCATTTGGGGCTTATGTAGCTTACTCCATCACTTCAATCCCCAGAATTTCCTGGAATGTTCTATAAGTAGGCCTAAGTCGATATTTTGCAGGTTTTTAGCTCACCTGACTTGTCAGTCAGCTGAGTTTATCTTATGGTCCTCCGTCCGTCGTCCGTCCGGAATTGTTTAGTGGGGGTACTTGTAGAACTTAGAAGTCTACTCCTTGCATTTGACACTCTATAATTCTTAACAGTGATTCAATCACTTAACTTATTAATTAGATAATATTCCAGATTCATAGATATCACAAAAAAGATATAGGCCTACTTTCTACTTTTGCTATAAACTCACCTGACGAACTAGTCAGAAGAACCAAAATAGTGATAGGCCTTCCAATTCTGCTTTATCTTTTGCAGAAGTAATAAAATTTGGATTTTGAGTGGTTAGGCCTGTACATATTGGAAACTAGTCTATAGTCTGTATTTAATGAAGAATATTTCAATGGTTGAGAGGACCGGTTAAAAACCACCAGTTGCCTTCAGCGGGTGACTGCCTGTCTCAAGTCAGGAGTGAAATTTGTTTCTTCACATTGGTATTGGAAGATTTGGTAACTCTGGAATCTCTTTGCTGTCAGTGTCATTGTTGGGTTTGATATTTATGACTATGGGTCATTTTTTTCTGCGTAAGTGTATCATAGTAGAGACGTCCGTCGTCCGTCAACAATTCAGATTTTCGACTTCTTCTCCGAAACCGTTGGCCAGATCCACTTCAAACTTAGTGCTTAGACAGTACATGAATGACCTTGACCTTCTTGCTTGGGTCACAGTGCAACATACATGAATTTTACTCTTCATTATAACTTGAGAACTACTTGAACCCTGATGTTGCACATGTGAGTGTGCTATAAAGGTCAGACTTAATCAGAACATGGGTGACCTTGATCCTTTCCCAAGTACATAGAGCTGCAAGTGTGATGAACGTCAAGATCAGCTGAGCGTGGGCTGTTAACACAGCCCCCTTTGATACTTTATGAGGCCTATAGTATAGCAACAGGTTTGGCCTTATTGAACTTCAGGGGATCCGAGCCGATGTAGGACAAATCCTATCATATGTGTATTTATTCCTACTCTTAGCTTTGATCGAGATTTTTGCGCCGTAGACTAGGCCTATATATTACAATGCCTTATTACAGGCCTAGGCCCAGTTTTATGGGCTCTGCTCGGGTCCCCTAAAGTTCAATAAGGCCAGAAAAACACACAAAGTAACGGGAAGAGAGGAGAGTGAGAAAAAGGGCAGATGGGAACAAAGGAAAGAAAGAAAAACGGTCTTACAGAACCCCCCCCCAAAAAACAAGCAAAAACAAAAACAAAAACACAACCACATAGGTCTAGGAATGTTAGCATATGGCCTGTGACGCAATAATCTTTACTGCATCGGCAAAGTAGGTATATACGGACTAATATTTACATTTGTTATTTTTGTAAGCATTGAAAGAATAGGAACGGTAGTGTAGTTCATGAGGCAATGGTTACACTAGAGCATCTCGTGCAACCAACGTGCTGCGCAATAATATCCTCATGCTTGGCCTGGGACTATTTTCACTTCCCAATTGTTAGCGCCTCCGAAGCGTTTGATTCATAGGCCTAAGCATAATGGGAAGACGGTATCAGATGATCAAGAATTGCATATCTACTCGTCAAAACTTGCCTAAATGTTTTCTTTTACCAGTTTTGCAAGCTTTATTGAAATAAAGTTGATGTGACATTCGGAACTATTTTTTTCCTAGTTTTGTGTTCCAGGAGTTGCCTTGACAACTGATGGCTGATGTAGTAGCCCCGCCTACTTGGCTCCTCCCACTAGTAAACAAAAAGGCGATTTTTTGTAAATTAACAAGCTAAAAACGATTTTAAATCAACTATCAATGATAATACTTACTCTTATGTCAAAAGAAATTGATGTTAAATGTAAATATAAGAATTAAACTCACTCTCTAGCATAATTACGGGCGCATGGTTGCAGTTTGTGTGACAGGCATTTCTTTGATGACGCGCTACCGCGTGTCATCAGAAATGCCTGTCACACAAACTGCAACCATGCGCCCGTAATTACACTAGAGAGGAAGTTTAATTCTTAAATATGTTTCGGTAAAATTCATTTTTGGGGATATGTTCCTACCTTGACCAAGAATTTACTTGATATTTTATTTATTTTTTTTTTCAATTAAACGTCTTGAACATTATATTCAGGAAATGTCAGCTTGGCAAATTGCTGGCAAAAAATTCATTATATGTTAAGGCGACAACCACTTAGACGGGCACAGATCAAGTGTGCCTGGTTTAATTTGGCTTGGCGCCCAATAGGGAATTATTATATACAAGAAGCTATGCATACACACACGTTGAGCGCCATTTTTTACTTGGCGCAATGCAATGTGGGAAGTGAAAATCGCATGAATCGCGGCCACGTGTTTTTAGCACGGTTTCAGTCCCGCTATGGTCTGTGTGAGGTGTGTGACCTTTTATTACCTACATGGTGATCAATATGAACGCATGCATTAACCAACAGGTACCCGAATTGGAAAAAAAATCGTTAAAAATCAGGGATCCATAGTATCACCACCTAGTGAAAACTTTTGTTTTACCTTCTATCAAGCCACATTTCCAGCAAGTTTCAGAACAATCCGAGTGACGGGTTCGAGCTGAAGTTGAAAATAGCGAAAACACACACACACACACACACACACACAAAATGGTACAAGAACAGAAAAAAAATCGCAGCGCCAACTGTTGAACAAATAAAGGTCTAGGGGTTCCCAGAAGTGTCCCTTTGCGAAGCAATTGGCTTGGCGGATTCAGGGGAAGATTTTTAAAAAGATTTTGCGAAAAAATGATTTTAAAAAATCATATTTTTTTTTTTAAATTGCTACACCGTGACCATTTGGACAAACTTGGCAGAGACCCACCCAAGGTTTATCTCTACTAAGTTTGAACTTGAAGTGAATCTGGAAGATTCTGGAGAAGTCGAAAAGGTAAACGGACAGACAATGGACCATAGCCTACTATATTAGCCTTAGCTGACCGACGGCGGATGCAGGTCTCATTTTAACGCCCTGCATAATCTTACAATACGGTGCTTCTGAATGAACAAGTAATATATGTTCATGATGCGCATTAATATTGTGCCACTTGAATATCTGGATTTTACTAAGTGAAACGCCAAGAATTTCCCACCTGATTATTAGTCTCCCTTGTTGAATAAAGCCTATAGACCTAAATATGTTGAACATGCAACGTACGAGCTTCTGGGAGCCCCCCCCCCCCCGACCTCCCCCAGGGGTGCTGCTGAACCCTTGGAGTGATACTCTTTGTTAGGTGCCGACATGGCCTACACCCTGGCCTCAATTCAAGTTTGTCACAGCCAATTTCATTTTGCTCCAAGAACCTGACTGTGAGTCTGACTGAGCTACTGTATCTGTCCGCAAAATTAACACTATTTCTCACTTCACATTTTAATATAATTTTTCGATCTTTAATGAATTATTTTGTTCATTTTGGGGGGAAATCTTAAAAAATCTTCTCCGAAACCGCTTGGCCAATTACTTTGAAATTAAATAGGGACACTTCTGGGGACCCCCATACCTTAAGTTGTTCAACAGGTGGCGCTGCGATTTTTTTATGAATTTTTTGTGCGTTTTTGCTTTTTTCGGCTTCTTCTCCAGAACCATCTCTGAGATTGTGATGAAACTTGATGGATATGTTCCTTGTGGAAGGGTCACACAAGGTTGTTCACCAGGTAGCGTTGCTGTGGATCCCTGAGTTTCAACGAATTTTTCACTTCTGGTACTTGTTGGTCAATGCATACATTCCTATCGTTTACTATGCAAGTCAATGGGAATTGCAATGGTAGTTTACATTTTCGACCCCATCTAAAAACCGTTGGCCAGATTCACTTCAAACTTGGTGGGGATGTGTCTCGGGTGGGTCTCTACGAAATTTATTGAAATGGTCACGGTCCAGTGAGTTGGGTTTTGTTTTGTTTTGGGGGTTTTTTTGTTTAGGAATTTTTCTTGTTGATTTTAAATGCCTATTGTTACCATGCAAGTCAATCGGGATTGCAAAGTCATTAGGGTTTGCAATGCAAGTTGACGATTTTTGACTTCTTCTGCGAGACCATCAGCTAGATTCACTTCAAACTTGGTGGCAGTGTTTCTTGGGTGGGCATCTACCAAGATTGTTCAAATGTTCAGAGTCCAATGATTTTTTGATTTTTTTTTTTTTTATGATTTTTTTTTTTTTTTTTTTTTTTTTTTGTTAATTTTTGGCCACATCTTCAAAAGTCTTTTTCCTTGTATATACGCAGCCAATTACTTTGAAATTGCATAGGGACACTTCTGGGTATGAGGGTGATACATGTACAGTGCGTGAGTGACCTTGACCCCATTTCCAAGGTCACAGGGCGAGGTGCATGAAATACACTGTTTATATGGTAACTTGAGGTATATTAAGGCTAGGACATTGGTATTGCACATGCTAGTTGTCCTTAATGAGAGCCAGACTTAGACAGTAGATGAGTGACCTTGACCTCATCCCCAAGGTCTTAGGGCCACTTACTCAAATTTTACTGTTCACCTGACAACTTGAGAGCTATTTGAAGATGGACCTTGATGTTGAGTATGGTGGTTGTGCTGAGCACAGGCCAGACTTAGACAGTACATAGGTGACCTTAACCTCATTCTCAAGGTCACTGGGACCCAGACACTTACGTGAATTTTACTTTTCACATTGTCCCTTCAGAGCTGTGGAAGATAGGACTTTGATGTTGAACTTGTTGGTGGTCCTGTATTTAGGGAAGATTTAGACCGTATATTAGTGACCTTGACCTCATTCTCAAGGTCACAGGACCACTGACATGAATTTTACTGGTCGTGTGATGACCTGAGAACTATTTGTACTGTTACTTTAATATTGAACATGCGGATGGCCCTCTCAGGCTCTATTAAAGTTAGATTCAGAATAGGTCAGTGCGCTTGGCCTCATTTCCAAGGTCATATGGCGACTTAGTCAGCTGAGCACAGGACTGTCACAGTCCTTTTGTTTGTTATTCTTTTTGATTGATCAATATAAAAAAAAAGGTCCATGCCAATCACAGACTAAAAATAACAGGCATTGTATTGTTCCTCATTGCAAGGATTAATCCCTGAAGACCTGCCAAAGGGCAACTTAGTGAGCTGAGCACAGGACTGTCACAGTCCTCTTGTTATAAATAGATATCGGTCTGCTTACACTAACAGTACCACTTATAAATTTCTTCCTGGCACTGACAAAATGGGCACCCAGCCTTCTTAATATTTGAAACACAAATATCAGGTTGAAGGAAGAAAGTAAGAGGCAAAAACTTGGAGTCTTGACACATTTTTATGTTCAAAAGATAAACACAAAGCCAAAAGCAGAAGGCCGAGGCCTAGCAAGTACTTAGGCTCAAAATGAGATGACTGGGCACCAAAGTGGTACTTGCTGAATGTGACCACTGTTGACATAGATGTCTATTTTCATTGTCATTTTACTTGCAATTAAGCCTATAAGAATTTTATGACTTTTTCGATCATACCGTATTTTCACTTTCTTGAAAATTTAAGGCCGGCATCGACAGCTCCTCTTTGCATTAAAGAATAAAGTACAAAACGCTTCACTCTTTACACCATTATAGGCTATATATCTCATTCCATTTCATCCAAATACCAATCTAAGAAGTTCAACTTTGGATAAGACGACAACTTTGTCATATTATGGAGGCATCTGATTGTTTGCACTTTAAAAGCACTGAACGGTTTCTCACCGACCAAACTTCTAAAAAATTGTCTCTGCTCATGGCCAACACCAGGGAACAGGTCAGCGGGTTTGACTTTGCATGTTTTAGAGTATGCTAAGCTTGTGTGATGTAATAAAGCGGGCATGTAAGGCTATTTGACGTTGGCCGACATTTTCCCCAAGACACAGGCCTAACGATTAAAAAATATTTGGCGACTATGTGGGCCTACAGACAGTCTACACACTGTAAACAATCAAAACACAAGGTAGCCAGTTAAATTAAATCAACTTATAGTCACCATAAAGTTGTAGGCCTAAATAACACTATACAATAAGCCAAACATGCCTGCCTATCTGATTATCATCATTATCACCTTTGTCCCTCTCAGCTGTAAGAAAGTAAAACATCGACTTACCTGTTAGAACAGTCGGGCAGCTTATGGGGGGGGGGAGCAGGTTGGCAGCGTAGCAAGCTACAATTAACCGCAAAGGACGTCAAACCTTTCGCTTATATTATGACGTGTTCCAATTTTGACGTCAAAAGGAATAGGCCCAGCTGCTTTCTATGGCCTTGGTCCAAAATACGCTTGGCAGCATGGTGTGGCGCGGGGCAGCCAGATCATAATTGACCTGGACTGGGAACCCCGTACTGGAACTTGGAAATTCATACTGCGCAACTAAGACTACGCATTCTACTGGGGTTTCTTTTGTGTTCTGTTCAAGACGACAAGAGTATAACAACGGTCACATGTAGCCTTATGTAGATCTGAATATGGCTGTTTATTCTTTTTCACAACGATTCCATAATCTAATAAACAATAGGCCAGCTCATTTATTATCCACAACGCGTGTCCATCTCTGAGTCTGACAAATGTGGCCCTACTTAGGATTAATACATGTATATTGTATAGATACAAGTTTTCACTCTTTCACCCATTTCATATTCATTTAAATATAACCGTATGCACTCTTATGTACAGACAGTGACGGGTAGGCCTAGTTTATACATGTACCTGAATGTATTGTTATCAACAGGAGTTTCTGTATTTTTGCAATTCTAATATATATATATATATATATAAACATATTAACATCTACAGTTGTGTCTGTTATGCAAGACAAACTACGAGTGAGACTTAGTGAGAGTGGCCATATTAGAGGTGGTTTTCCATGGCGTATTTTCGACTAAGCCGAATCGCACATACCAACTGCACTAAATCCCCATTCTTCGAAAAGAATGGTTCAATGGAGGCCGATGTGCGTGAACCACACAATCAACACGGAACAGTTCATTGTATTTTGTGTGTAAGCACTACAGGCCCTATAAGGCTATATATAGGCCTAACAGCAAATATCTTAATCATCTCAGTTGTATTATAATTATTATATTAGTATTTTTGTTTTTACAAATTAGAGGATACATTATATAATATTCCATATAGCCTACTGGAACCCGGTTTTTTTAACCAACAGACAACATAATTAGCATGAAGGTGTCGCTTAATTATGAAGCACTACGAATACTACATGGGGCCAACAGGAGTGTATATTATGTTTGTCATAGGCCCAGGGGTCACCTGTATGTAGTCAGCAAATGTGCACATTACTTAGATTTGTACCTCTGACTTAAACCAATTCACGTACAGATCAGTTTAAAATAAGCCAAGCGCAATATTTGAACACTTGTATCAGGACATATTTGTTTAGTAATAGGGTAATATGTTTATGGAATAGCTTACCTAGCCATATTGTGTCAGCCTCAAATATAAACTCTTTCAAAAACCTGTATGACAGTTATTACTTTGGTATGTAAACAGCTGGATAGATTATATGTATCTTTTGTATAGTTAAATATGCACAGCTTTTTTATCTGTTTGTCACATTCGAGGTGTGCTGTATGTACATGTATGTACAATATTCTCGCACTAATGAATGAACTAGTATGAACCATGTTCATGCTTCCAGTGTGCTCATTCCCATCATTCCATGTAGCATAGATAATAGATTTCTTCTCCATCTGACTTCGGCCTGATACACAGAGTGATACAGCTCAAGCCATAATTTATAGCTCCCGAAGGGAGCTAAACCGTTACGTGCGTAGAAGGAAACAAATTAATTCATGCTCCCTTGTCTTGCTAGTGGATGGCCTGAATTGCTTGCAGCACGGAAGTTGTTTTTTGAAGCAAACAGGAAGCGGAAGTGCAGTCTAAAACCCATGAAAACTGAATCATTCTCCGTGACAGATTAACCCAAATGAAAGAACAAGTTCATTGTCGTGTACATAATTATTAATATTTTTCTCAAATTTTCGGATCATTAGTCCTTCTTCAAACTGTCGCAAATTTGCAAAAAGAAATGCAACAGAGAGTAAATGTTAAAAACTTCTACATCAAATTTTGATACAAAGAAACATTAATATAATTTCCACTTCGTTTGATCTCATGATGTTTGAAACTTACTTGAATGATTTAATGAAACTGGCTGCCTTTGCTCTCAGAAGCAGTTAGCAGAGTATCTTTGTTATCTCCCAATTTATATGAATTATTTTTTTAATATACTTGTTTTGACATTCATTGGAATTATGTTCACATGGTATGTAGATCTACTTTGAACTTGATTACTTTAACTGGTATTTGGTTTCACAAATATATAGAAAATATTCAAATGGACGAAAAAAGGTAGGCCAGTAAGTACTTTATATGTAAGCTGATACAGGAGCGTATACTTGAGTCTGTGGAAACAAATTATCTATCATTTAACAAGACAATATGCATTTAAGTTTTTTTCTTCTCTCTCTCTCTCTCTCTCTCTCTCTCTCTCTCTCTCTCTCTCATATTATTGGTAAGGGCCTACATATTATTATAATAATAATAATAATAATAATAATAATAATAATAATAATAATAATAATAATAATAATAATAATAATAATAATAATAACAATAATAATAATAATAATAATGAAAACGGACTATAGGAACTGTCCATAGGTCTTTAATAAAATAGGTTGTGTATGCTCAAGAAAGTTGTTAACATGACCATATTTGGAACATATTTCAACCAGCCCATAGTTGTTGCTATTTCGTGTGTATACCTTCATAACCCACTCATACAATTGCGAAATATTTGTGGGAGGCATACATTATGTATAGATATAGATCATTACCATTTTTGCCGTGTTTTGATTGCCACCCCATTATACAACTTTTTAAAGGAACACCCTGGTGGCAGTGACAGGGAGTGCACCATGGAGTACATTGATGAAGAAACTGCTGGGGAGGAGGAGAAATGTGCCCGCTGCAAGAGAGCCTTTCCCCCTCATGATGACACACCAATGTGGGAAGACTGTGACTATTGTGGAAAGTAAGATAAATTTGTATTCACACTTTTTTCTATAAAGAGGCTTGCTTGTCCGTGGTTTATTTAAGAATTAAACTTCCTTTTTATTGTAATTATGGGTGCATATAGTTGCAGTGTGTGTGACAGTCATTTCACATGACGCACGGCAGCGCGTCTTCAAAGAAATGCCTGTCACACACACAAAGGAAGTTTTGTTCTAGTTACATTTAATATCAATTTCTATTGACATACGAAGGTACTTGATTTATCACTTTCCAGTCAGGATCCGCGTATACAGCGGACCCCCACGGATGATACAATATTAATATACCGATTCCGTATTTGAATTCCTTATGGAAAGACATTTCCAACGAATACCAACATGCCATATCTTTTGTAGACGGTTAGTCAACAGCTTTCCTCGGCGCGGTCTGGGTAAGCTGTTGACTTCGACTATAACTATTGAGCCTGGATTGGAAAGTGTTATACACAATTTTCGCTTGCTAATTTACATGAGATCGCCGTTTTGTTTTGTAGTGAGAGGAACCAAGTAGGCGAGGCTTATTACGGCAGCCGTTTGTACCATCTATAAGTTGTAAACGCAACTCATGAAAGCGCGACACGTTTCTTGCACACGCGCCTGTATTGAAGGTTATTGCCTGATAAACTCCGGTGCTGTTCCTATTCTTTCAATGCCAATAAAAATAACAAATGTAAATATATAATTATGGACCTTTGAATTACAAGCACACAATGGTTTCAAATATATGAGAGATGTTATTTCTGGTTTTAAAGTTTTCTTGAAACTTTGGTACTATATGACGATTATTTACTTACTTTTGATACCTACTTACTTACTTACTTACTAAATTATTTATTCATTTATACCTACGTATATACGTATGTAAGACTGTAGGTCTGTATGTATGTTATAACGAACTTGTTGTTACAGATGGTTGCATCTTGACTGTTGGCCACAGAAGTGGAAGTACAACAAAAATGGAAGGCAAGGCTACTGGTGCGACAGCTGCCAAAATAAGTTACAGCTAGAACTGTAAAGGACCGATAAACTCCAGTGCTGAGAGATGTTATTTCTGGGTTTTGTGCACCTGTGTGCACAAATCCCAAAGGTTCCACAAAGAACAACATTGTAGATTTTTAAATTATGTGTAAAATTGTAATTATTGTAAAGTTCATTGTGGAGCATGTAAATGATATGTAAATATATGTAGACCTGTTATAATTTGTAAATATTGTAGGCCCACAGTTAAGTTTCACGATGTATATAGGCCCTATCAATATATTACTGTAAATATAGTGTATTATAATGTTATTTTTGTAAATATATTTATATATATATATATATATATATATATATATATATATATATATATATATATATATATATATATATATATATATATATATATATATATATATATATATATATATATATATATATATGAATGCATTCATCCGTATTGATGATTTATTATATGTTTTACACAAGAAAATAAGTCCACACTCACTTTATACATTATTACAAATGAGACAAAGCAAAACATGACAAATGTATGGCACAGCGGTGTGGTCCTGTCGTTGTGGCGTGGTTCTGTCCCCCGAGTGTGTGTGTGTGTGTGTGTGTGTAGGGGTGTCTGAGTACTAAGGTGCACACCCGTGTGTGTGTGTGTGCTTTGATCCCTTTACTATCATTAGGCCTACTTATCCTTGTTATGCTGATAATTGTGGAGAAAGAGACAGCTCTTAAATAGACTAGATTTTCAATCTTATTCAATGAGAAATACGGATTATGGTTTCTGTGAGTAAGTATATATACTTTATTCCTCTTTGAAAAAAGTCAAAATGTAATCAAGTATGACTACATAACACCCCATTACTGCGGCATTACTTTCAATGATCTCTCTTTCTCATCGACACTTTACACAGGCCTACATATAACTTAAACCTAAGCCTACATAGGTTTATGTAGGCCTACGTGTAATGAACTGTATTATTTTAAAGAGAAAAACACATATAGGGCCTAAAATCATCAATACATGCCTACATTTTGACTGCTTCATACTGGAAAGACCACTTTTCCTTGTATGAATTAGAGTCATTAACGCGTTTTGATCTGTCAGCATTGATTGCATATTCCTAATACGTAAGCAACTAAAGTGAAGGAAGCACCCCCTGCTCGCACAATGGAGCTAATGAAATAATGACAGGTCCCCTGAACATCCAGCTCATTTGAATCAACATGGCGACCATCATTATAGCAGACGGACATTTAAAACCTGCAAAGTCGTTGAAACTTGTGTTCACAGAAGTCAAGGTAAGGTGAAATACACAACAATTAGTGCCGTAAATCAGCTATGTCAGTTTTTTGTTATAATTGGGAAAGGAACTTGTCTATTTTTATTTTTCACGAAGTTCAACGGTGTCTCACTGAAACACGAGATGGACTATAATATAACCAATAAATTATGCCCATCTTTCTTGGGCCTTATCTGCCGGGT
This sequence comes from Hermodice carunculata, assembly GCA_964020975.1. Classification (NCBI taxonomy): domain Eukaryota; kingdom Metazoa; phylum Annelida; class Polychaeta; order Eunicida; family Amphinomidae; genus Hermodice; species Hermodice carunculata. The sequence continues at coordinate 20,162,315 of OZ026615.1, read as the reverse complement.
TCCCAGTTTTGAGGCAAGTAAAACCTGTTGCTATGGTATACGCCTATGTGCCTCAAAATCTAAGAAAACGTGAAAAAGTTGACTCACCTGTCGTGTTGACAAACCGCGAAAATTATGGGTATGTAGGCCAAGCGGCGTAGTATAGCCTAGGCCTACATGCTATGCCTGTGCTATGGTAACTGTAAAGGACGTAAGTGACAGGTTTGACGTATGAATTATGACGTGTTCCAATTTTGACGTCAGAAATTCGACCTAACAAGTCCAACTGCTGCTGATTATGCATGGCTTTTTTTGCGACAGTGCGAGTGACACGAGAAAAGAAAATAGTGCACTGTCTTGTACAGGCATGGGTCTATGGTGCAAAAAATGCACACATGCATGATGCGACACGCGTCATAAACTTACGTCGATTAATGTAACATTATCCTGTAGTGAGGTCTCAGGTCTATTTTAGACTTAGTGCAATTATAGTGTTGCGCATTTTATATGTCATACTATAGTCTGCTGACAGTGCTGGGGACCCCCCCCCCTCCCTCCACCACCACCACCACCAAAAAAAAAAAAAACGTGACGGACGTTCTGTCCAATTCCACTTCGCGAATGACATTACAATTTCTTCAAACTTCACTTTCTTTGAAATGAAACTTCGTCAATTGTTAAAATAGTCGAAGACAAGAACAGCCGAAGGGCCGAATCATTCGCCTGGATAGAATTCTATCTATCTATCTATCTATCTATCTATCTATCTATCTATCTATCTATCTATCTATCTATCTATCTATCCATCCATCCATCCATCCATCCATCCATTCAGATACCAGCATTCCGTCCAGTGCCAATATCTAGACTATGCAGCCTCAGGAAATGTGCTACTGGCGGATTGTGCCCACCACACCACCCCCATCCCCGCCCAAAAGGTCTGGTTTAAGCGTAAATGACAGTTGGTTTTTACCTGGAACTTTTAAGGAAATTTCGGCAGAATTTCTGGTAAATTTGCATTCGCCTGAAATACCTATCTTTTCTGCCAATTTTTCATTCGACCATGAATGTTTTTCACCGTCACTGACTCACTGATTTATCGACGAAATTGGTTTCGGCATTAGGCCTGAGGTAGGTATTCGACAATCAGTCCGACACCTAGATCCCAATAAACAGCCACTATGCTAGTGCACCACTTACATTCTGAGGATAGTGGAGAAGAATGGGGCATAGGCCTACTTAGGCCAGGGCCCCTCTTAATCGTTAATGTATCGTATTGCTTACCGTGTAAATAAATATTGAGCTGTGTGATACACAAACAATCGGGAACAATCGTCAACGCAATTAGGCCTAAAATTAAACGGAGCCCAAAGACTGAACACAGGAACTTCTTCCCGGAGCAAAAGTTGTATTGACTGTCACCCATAAGGGCCATATTTTTGGCCATAACATGGGCTGTCTGATGACTTATACTAGCCCTATATGACCTATAATATTATTTTAATATAAAGCAAGCCTAAGCCTAAGGCATAGTCTGCGGCATTTGCCTCATGACTTGAGGTTGAGTTGAACGTCCAATAAAAGGCAATAGGCCTAATTGCCGGCCTGATTACACTGTCTTAGACTTATGCACAGTTTAAACTAATACTTCTTATAGGCCTACTATTTCAGTTTTATATTTTGTTAATGTATATCCGTATTTGGATTACATGTTTTTACTTTATTTTTTTGTAAATTATCATTATTATTATTATCATTATTATTATTATTATTATTATTATTATTATTATTATTATTATTATTATTATTATTATTATTATTATTATTGACTTTACTACTCCCCATCCATTGATTGTGTGCACTCTATGACCGACGCACGATTCCATGACCGAAGCGCTTTGCTTCTTGGACATTGCGTGTTTAACTAAATATATACAACTCTGTTTGTGTGTGTGTGTGTGTGTGTGTGTGTGTGTGTGTGTGTGTGTGTGTGTGTGTGTGTGTGTGTGTGTGTGTGTGTGTACTATAGACTAGTATAGGCCCACTGAAAGCACGTTACGTCTGTCGAGGACGATTACCCGTGACTGGATGGGGAGTATTAAAGTCTATTCTATCATGGCTAGGCTTAATTTAACTCGAATAATTACCCCCTATGCAAAACGTTTCGTAGGATTGTAGTAAAACGCCCACGATCCCACACTAAGCCACAGTACTCAAGACCCACAACCAACACCACTCCACTCACAACCCACACCCCACAAACAGGTAATACTAAAAGCTACATAACGTCACAAAATTTTTCAACAGATGAGCGAATGCCATGGGAACGGCATACATGTTGCTAAAATACACAGATATGATTATGAGGCTTGTGGTGCCACGCTCTAAGGGGCGCCTGGTATGTATGCAAGTTATCAGTGTAATGTACCAGCGACTGGTATCCAGATTCATTTTTTCAGTGAAACAGCTGTGTTCATATGCACAGATCGACAATAGGCCTACAAATGTGCACTGCAGGTAGGATTCCAGCACTTTCAGGAAATCAAGGTCATCGGTTCGATATTAGGCCTATCACATACGGTATCTAAAACTAGTGAGAAATAACCAGCTTTAAGAATCAGTGATAAGATGACCCCGAGAGAGAGAGAGAGAGAGAGAGAGAGAGAGAGAGAGAGAGAGAGAGAGAGAGAGAGAGACAGAGAGAGAGAACATCAACATCACCTGAGAAGAAAATGAAATATCGTAGGAGACGAATGGACCTGTGAGTAAACAGAAAGAAATGTGGAAAAACGGAAAACTAGTAAGAAAAGCGTGCAAGCCAAAGAAAGATGCAGATGCAAAAAGTGTAAATAGACAGAGTGGGATTTGTTCGAAATACCTAATGAGAAAAAAAATAATCATCCACAAAATGATCCGCAGCAGAATTTAGAATTAAAGATACTAAGGAAAGTAGTAAGTTAAGTCATCGAGAGATACATTCAACCAGCAATTGTATCATGTGCGACACAAAAAAAACATAAAGCAAAGCTGGAAATTACGTAAAACTGTAATGATTTAGCAACCAATGATTGAGACATTGTTAATGGTAGTCTAGAAGATGAAACAAGACTTGATTGAGCAGAATGAGAAAAGTGTGCATGAATATTCTCCATACTATTCCTAAAACACATTACTTGAAAAATTCCGACAATTACATATCGAAAGTTGAAATATCAGGTAGACGCATGCATTTCAAGGACGTCCATCGATCTGTGAAAATTTTGTTCAAAATTACATTCGACCTTTTCCTCAGACCATCCCAATGGCTGCAAACGCTTCCATGTTCGTTGGCCTGTACCTTAAGTGGGTTTCCACCAAGTAAATGCCCAGTCAGTTTTGCATCTTTTATGATTTGTCATGCATTTTAGTAAAGAGCGTCAAGGCTCTTTGATTTTAGCACTTAGTCAACTGAGCCTATAGGATGGTCTGTCTTCCGTCATCCATATGTTGTCCGTCAATCCGCAATTCACAAGTTCGACTTCTTATCCAGAACTGCCAGATCCACTTGTCTGCAATGTACCTTCGGTAGTTTCTACCAAGTTTGTTCAAATGGTTGTGCTCCAGTGATTTTTTTCAAAAACTTTTTTAGATATTTCATATGACAAATTCTTTAAAAACTCTTCTCCACTCAAACCACGTGGCCAATTGCTACGAAACTATATAAAACATTCTCGGAACCCGTAGACCATAATTAATTCAACAGGTGGTGCTGCATTTTTTTTTCTATTTTCAATCAATTTTCTTCGTGTAAACTTTACTTCTTCGCCTAAAACCATCCATAAGATCACGCTGTCACTTGGTGAAAACATTACTTGTAGAATTATGAAACATAATTTCCACAAGGTGGTATTACTGTGGATTCATGAGCTTCATCAATGGTTTATTTTTTATTTCATATTTTAATAAGTTTTAATTAACTAATACATATCTATTGATAACAATTGGTTGAGACTTGGCATTACAGGAAACAATCACTTATTGACAGATTATATCATCGTCCTACATGTACCTCTTGTAGATAGACCTCCTCCAATGTGTATACTGTATATACTTTTGTAGGGAAGCTCGGTAACGCCACAAAATAACACGTGATGGATTACAGATGGAGTCAAACCAGTAGATCCGGGGTACGCTGCGGCGGACTTGTTATGTCTGCGCGGCTTTGCAACCCCCCCCCCCCCCTCATTCTGCGGGGGGTCCCCCATGCATGTACAAACCCACATATCCTTGAGTATGTAATAGTGGTGAACTGAAAATTTTGCAACTGACTTAAACACTCATCCTGTGGAAATTCCTGTTTTTTCTTTATAATGACGCTGGAAGCTATATGTTCTGCATTGTATATGAAACATGTATAATGTAAATGTCCTTACTCTTTCTTGACTTTTGTCCCAATGAGTAGTTTATCTCTAGTTTTGGTGCGGAGGACATAAACTATTACTTATAGATACTATACTTATTTTAACATACGAAGATTATTTGATTGATAATAAGGATGCCTGATCATTTGTATATAATTTGGCCGCCTGATGGAATTTTCCCCATTCCGTTGGTGCCCCCGCTGTAAAGGGGAAGTTTTCCATTATTATTATTATTATTATTATTATTATTATTATTATTATTATTATTATTATTATTATTATTATTATTATTATTATTATTATTATTATTATTATTATCATTATTATTATTATTATCATTATTATTATTATTATTATCATTATTATTATTATTATTATTATTATTATTAGAGTCACCTCAGCCTGCGGTCATGAAAGTATGCAAAATATCTTGCGCAGGAACACGGCTGGCTCCATATGTCACTCCTTCACCCATATCTTCAAAATTTTTCTGGAATCAAGCTTATTTTCCAAACCCCTGGAAGCGATCAAATGTTTGTCCGGTATACAAAAATTCTAACAGACAGATAATAAGTAATTACCGTCCGATATATTTACTTTATAATGTCTCTAAAGTTTTTGAACGATTAGTCTACAATGTCCGATATGAATACTTCTCCAGCAAAAGTCTCCTCACCTAAAAATATCCAGGCTTAAAGGCCGGCGACTCAACCATTAACCAACTTGCTTACTTACTTCACAATCTATACAATGGTCTTGAACTGTCAAAGAAGCCTGAGTGGTATTTCTCGATGTATCCAAGGCCTTTGTTAAGGTGTGGCACCCCGGCCTCCTCTTCAAACTTCGGCACCTTGGATTATCAGAGCACATCGCTACCTGCATGGAAAGCTATATATCCAACCGATTGGAAAGAGTCAGTATTGCTGGTATGTCTTCCTCGTGGCTACCAATCGAAGCCGGTATACCCCATGGTTCCATTCTTGGCCCGCTTTTTTTCATGGTTTATGATTTAGTAAATAACCTGACACGTGATGTCCGTCTGTTTGGCGACGACACTTGCATCATTGAAATAGTCACTACTCCTGTTGAGTCTTCTTGTCGCCTAAATACAAATTTTTCACAAGTACATCCGCTGGGGTAAGCTTGGCGGGTCATACTCAATGCCTTTTAAATCGGCATCTCTGGTCTTTTCTGCTAAGTGGGTGGATCACTTATCCCAAAGACAAAAACCCATACCCATCTTGGTCTTACACTTAGTCTTAATCGATCTCGGCATGCTCACGTCACATGGGTTACAAATAAAGCCAGTCAGAGAGTTTCTCTGCTTCAAAGTTTTAAATGCAGACTTTCTCGTAAAGCTCTCAACAAACTTTACTGTTCTTTCGTTTGCCCAATACTTGAATATGGATGCATTTTCTTTGACAATTGTGGTCAAGGGCTGCCTCATCGGCTCGAATCGATTTAATTAATGTCACCAAGATATGAACAAGAGCGCTTGGACACACGTCACATACAGTTACGCCCGGCTAAAAGTTAACAGCCAAACGCTTTTTTCGCGTTTTGCTGGTGTTTGGCTTGTGTTTGGAATGTGTTTGGAAAGCGTTTGGGAAAAATCTCAAACACTTTTACAAAACGTTCAAACACTTTCACAAAGCAACCGAACACTTCTCCCAACGCGTTCAAACACTTTCCAAACGCATTGAACAATTACCCGCACGATTTCAAACACTTTCACAAACGCATTCAAACGCTATGCATTTCAAACAATTCCATTGAAACGATGAAGAATCTCCAAACGTATTTTCAACAGGTCCAGCAATATATGATGTACCTACATGTAAATGTGCACTTATCCAGCAATATAGGTTGTATATATTTATATAAAACACGATCCAAATACGTTTACACAAGTGTCTAATTCAACTAAAATTAATTAAAGACTTAATTCTTCATTTAAAATATCATGAATACCTCATCTTTCAAAAACTGTTTCGGAGTAAACCCATAGGCAATATCATAATCAGATCATGATTCATGATCTGATCATGATATTGCCTATAAATTTACTCTGAAATAGTTCCTAATTTTCAATTGAAATATATATAATTACTCCAAGGACCAATGGAGTATCGCCTGGCTTACTCCACTGGAGCTAATTCTATTGCTTGGCTTAGTAAGCCAAACAATACTTAAATTGAGCTGCTTCTGTATTTCCATTCGAAATTTTAAAAGTTAGCCTTTTTTCAAGAACTTCATTTTCAGAAAAAGTATGATAGCGACTGGATATACTTGCTACTGAAAGATCTGTAGCTTTATAATAAATGGAGTTTTAAACCTGTTAATGTAGGCATATTATTTGTTTTCTTCTACCTATACTTATTTTCTTCCTTAATTAGGTATGACCATGTCATAATATTGTTGATTACCAGTAACAATATAAACATTAGCGAGATTTTTATTGATGACCAGCTTCCGCTTATTTTCTTTAAACTTGTTATGAAACATCAGAAGTATTTATTTGAAGACCATATGAATGGCGCACAAGGGGACAATGTTGTCATAATATCTCAAGAATGATTCATCACTGCGTCATAAATTTTGTTATCACAATTGAAGCTTATAATGGAACAGATTACAATCAGTTTCCCATAACATTTTTGGATTTGTTATGAATTCCTTTTGTATTTATTTTTGCATAGATTTTACAAACCCACGGCCGTATAGAAGGTGAGACAATAATTGGTTTCTGTCATCGATATCCATGTTGCTTGCTTCAAATGATACCATGCGCATGTATGTGGTGAACAAATTTCAGGTTGACTGGCTGAAATTAGTTTACGTCCACTGAAGCAAATTCAGTGGGTAGTGTCATGTACATCTTATTAGGTAGCTTTTGTTCCGTTTTCCACTGTATCACAGGCACAAACCAATTGCAATTTGTCACGCAAACAAGAAAACAATGATATAGCCTACAATATATACACATGCATTGTAAGTGATACATGTACAAACTGTTAGATAGAACTGATTTTTTTGAAAAAGCATAATTTCAACTTTATTGTGAAATATACATAATAGAGCTTTTTGGCTTATCCATAAATGAAGACATGCACATGTTGTTGGGATTTTTAGGTGCTGATAAGCTTTTTAGACGCTTGTTAAAAATATTCCTGTCATTAGAATTAGATTACCAAGTGTACATGTACATGTATCACATACGTTTGGCGCAAAGTGTAAAGTGTTTGAAAACGTTCGGCTTTCACCAAACGCGTTCGGCCAAGTGTTTGAAAGCGTTTGGAAAAGTGTTTGAAAGCGTTTGGCAAAGTGTTTGTAAAGCGTTTGGAAAGTGTTTGCAGTGTTGCCAACCTGCCAAACTTAAAATCCGGGAGGTAAAAAGTAAAATTAAGGGAGATTGATAAATTAATATGAAATATAGAAGGGAAATATTGATGATTTCCGGGAGGTGACTCAAAATTGTCAAAAATCCACCCTTTTTAAAGCATTTTCAGCATAAAATTTCGGGAGTCTGCCGGGTAATCCGGGAGGGTTGGCAACACTGTGTTTGCTACGCGTTTGCAAAACGTTTGACTTTCACTGAAAGTGTTTGGGAAACGTTGGTGCGTTTGGCGTTTGTTAACTTGAACGCGAGCGTAACTGTAACTTGGCTGGTCTACCCTTTCTAATAGATGCAAAGATTTAAAGTTAATCCTTTTATATAAGATGCACCATGACCTGACCACTACCTACCTTTCTAATCTCCCTCTGGTCGCCAAGCTCTGTTCGTCTCATCAAATGTAGAACTTCTCGTCCAGAACACTCATTTATTCCGGATGCTATCAGACAATGGAACAATCTTCCTTCAGACATTAGAGACTCTCTATCCCTTCAAATCTTTAAATCGAAATTAAAAACAACACTTCTTGCCATAGACTTAGTTCCTGATCACCACCTCGTTGGACAAAGATATGCTAACATCTGCTATACACAATTGTGCCTTGGATTTTCTCAATTGAATTAAGCTCTTTCCAAAGCCAACAATATCCCTCAACCTACCTGCGCTTGCTCCTACCCAACAGAAGATTTATAACATTTCGTATTTTACTGTCCAAAGTACAACACCTTCAGAAAAAAACTTCTAAACTCTGTAATCCCGCTTACTGCTCCTGGGGTTTGCCCCAACCTTATTGTTCACGAGGCTTTTGATAGGCTGGCTGAGATTTTCCTGTTTGGCAGTAATGACTTTTCCAATGATCTTAACTTGCAGCTATGCGAAGCTTTTCGGCAATACATTGTTGACCCACGACGTTTCCATGAGTAATTAACGATGGCTGTTTGGAGGGGGTTTTCCCCCTTCTTCCGCTGATCACCAGAATATCCATTTGCAGTTAATTTGGTAATGTTTTGGTAACTATTGTATTATCATGTGTATTATGTATATCCAAGTGTGTCTCTCCGTGTCTGGAGATCCCACTTTATTGGTACCATCTCGATGTACTATAGGGTTATCCAGTTACAATAAATATATTTAATCTAATTAAACCAAATAGAGAGGGAGAGAGAGGGGGGGATGGGGATTAAAATGTATATCTATTTGAGGCTTATGCTCTTCATTTATCAATTTCTTTTATGTGTCTTCGTGGAATATTTATAGACACATTTTTTCCTCTATTTTCCTGAGAAAACTGTTCACTTCTATAAAATCGATTATTACAAATAGTCTTCTTTGAACTTATAACTGAATATACTTTTCGGGATTTCCTTGATGGCAGGAAGTATTTAATTATCACTGAAAAACACTCTTGTTGCTAATTTAGCAATTCCACAAACAATTGCCAGCTGCATTTTCCACAAAATATTATGTTGTTTGTTTTAAGTATATTATATTATATATCACGAGAGGTTATGGTATTCTGCAGACAAGAAACAGAAACGAACGTCAAAAGACGCCCCAAAAGTGTATATGTGCTCGTTAAAACGAAGACAGGTGGATTTTGTGTTAACAACATGTTTTTATTATGAATGAAAGACAGATGAAGATTGGTTGATTTCATAACTCTCGTTGAATGACAAATGCGACAACACTTAATTGCACACCTGATATGACAACTATGGAAGTGAACAGTGGTACTCCTCACTTTTCGAGTTAATCGTTTACATTTTTAAAACCGCTTCCACTACATCTTACAGCACCGGTCATATTTCTCCAAAAGCATTAAACAATCGTACATCAAATTAGTATGAAAGCATTATCTATCCTACCAGAAAACAATGAAATTACACACCTACGTACTCTACGGAATAAAATGCAAAACGGATAAAAAAGGTACAAAAAATAAAAATGCCAGCAATTTATATTCGGACTTTGGATCATCTAAAAGTTGTAGCGACTTAGAACTCGTACACATACCTTGTTGATAATACAGACCATAGTAAAACGTATATAAATTCACAATCATTGTTCTCAATTTGCAAAACAGATGTAAGTTTGGTTGGGGTTTTTTGTTTTTTTTTTTTTTTTTTTTTGTTTTTTTGTTTTTCCAAGTCGGCATTTCGTAAATATCAAAATATTCATAGCACTTATATTACGTAGTCATGTTTGTTTCAAACCATATGTACGTCAAGCACCAATAAACGCGTCAAAACGAAAAGCTGTTAGACATGTTTTCTGGAATCGCTGAAATCTGTAATAAGAGTTCTTGTATTCTAGACTAAAATAAGTTTAGTCTCCTGTGAGACCCCATATTGTGTTTTATGGTCCTCAAACAGTTGGGTGAGTGCTTCGATGTAGAGTTTATGATATTTATCCACAATCTCTTCTGTTGGCTCTTCCATCTTCTCTACATCGAGGGGACTTCCCACTAGGGAGAACAAGGCAAATGCATATAAATTCCCGAACAGTCTGCTGAATTGGGAAATAGGAATATCAAGGGTAGAGATTGCTAACTGTAGGTCTAGAAACTATCCTTGTGGTAAATTTCGCGCAAACGTAAGATTCGTGAAGTACAAACATTACATGCTATATATTACAATTGTAGTACACTATAGATTTTTCTGCATGAAGTGCCAGCGCAAAATTATGTCGAGCGCGAAAATTTCTGACACTACACTATGTTTTTCGTGAGCATCAGAATTATTAGTTCCATATATATGTAAATAATACCTTGCATATTTGCACCAAGTCCAGAAGCAGCACTTAATATATAAACAAGGATAATCAATAAGGGCTGTAGATATACGATTCATAGATATGAGTATGATATTTTAAGCAAAATTTTAGGTTTTTGAATTTTACTCCAATCGCGTAAAAGAAAATTAGATCACGGACTGAACTGAGATATCATGTTCTGGAAATAATATATCAGATAAAAGCTCATGCATTGAGTAAGTTTAAAGCGTACATATGTATTCCTTTAATTGAAGTCTATGAAGCCCACCCAGAGAAAGTTAAAAAATATATGCAAATACCATCTACTGCCTAAAACTACACAAAGCTATTGAATCCCAACATGTCATTGTAGCTTAATGCTTAATGAAACAGCACGAACGATTGTCATTTATAAATTGAGAAAATTTTCGTGCTCAATTGAAGTGATTACAATACGTTTTCTTTCATAAACCAGTGAATGAAATATGAAATAATGCATTCTTCTATTCAGCTGGTTTTGGACATTGACAATTCGCAATAATACCTCACCTATGATGTAAATGAGAACGATTCCTTGAATTCGCATGCATTTGCCCAGAAAGACAATGTCATCCTATGTTATGAAGTTTGAGACTGATTTGCATAAAAAAGCTCTGTCCTATTATTTTTAAACTTCCTAATATCATGGAATATTGAGTTCAAGATTTATGTATGGAACTCTTTGCTCACTTTTGTTGGACTACTGTTTGTTTCAAGTTTTTTTCCCCCATTAAAGCTAAATTTGGAAAGAAAAGAAAATAGGTTTGTCAATCAAGTAATACTTTTTGTCCCAAAAATGCAGAAACAATTCCCAGATATACGTTTTATTTCTGGCGCTACGTACCAACAGTGGTGATTGGTGTTCTGAAGGGCAATATACCCATCGTGTAGTTAAAAATTCCTCGACCATGAAATAAGAGTAGGGGTACGCCAAGGATTTTCTTCACTCCATTCTGGACCTTTTTAAAAAATGACCCCTCTGGTTTTTGAACTTGGACCCAAGTGTTTAATTCCCCGAAGGAGAACATTGGTACCAATGATGCCCTGAAAAACAAAACTTCAAAATGTGAACAATTATGGAACTAAAATTATATATACAGAATGTGAAATAGCCCGCTCTTCATGTTACAATTAAACTTGTTTCGTAACAACAAATATTTTAAGACAAGGATATACTACCTTCTATTCATAGCACTGAAATATGTAGAAAGCTAAAAACAATAGTCACTTGGATTAACCATCATCACTGAAGGTCAGCTCTAAAACTGTGCTTGATCATTACATATATCAAATTAAACCTGTAAATAAAAGTAGCCTAGATAAAATTTATTCTTATATGTCGGCTATGTTAGCTTTGTAACTTGTTCAATATGTGTAATATTTGTGTAATGTAACTACATGTAATGGTTTAAATAAACCTTGTCCAAAATTGCAATAATGATTATGATTAGAATATTGGTACACATGTCTTTCACACTGCAGACACTTGCAACGATACTAAGGTCATATCTATGTTAATTCATGCGTCTTCGCCAGAAAGTCATGAAGAGAACATCCATGGCGCATGTGTTTTTTGTTGTAAAGTTAACACTCCAAAAAAAAACGATATATAGTATGATATAATGCTTCAAACAAGCACTTCAAAACAATGAAACTGCTGCTGTGTATCAAAAGGCTCCGAAACATGTTGAGTAGTTACCCGCTGAAGACCCTTTAATTTATTTGGGCTGATACAGCCTATGTCAAAATTTTACAGAGGAACGTGTGCAATATAGACAATAGTAATTCCATATATATACAGGTTAGACAGGGACAGGTTAGCTTATGGAGAGTAAAGAGTTCGAACTGCGGAATAGGATATTGACTACTAGGAAGTGGTTCTGGGCAAAAAGACACAAATACAATACAAATATTGATTATGTCACTGGGCATCAGCCATCAGGAATTGAACCGTACGGATTGTCCAATATCCAAGGACATCCTCATCATCGTCATTATCATCACCACCACCACCATCATCATCACCATCATCATCACTATCATTAAAATTATTATTTGTGAGCCCAGTAACAGCGGAACAATGATGCGTGTGACTTGCTATGATCGCTTCAGCGTACCCAGAAGGTTGGTACATGTTTAAGATCCTATTATACCAGACTCATTGACAGCATGCATATTTTAGTAACCAGAGTTCATGTGCTCAGACAACAAGATTGATAAAGTGCACGGTCAAGTGTCCGTTCTGAATGGTGGTTAGCAAGTGTCACATTTGAGGTGGTCTCTCAACTCAAATACTACACAAACCCCCATCACATTCATGCGAAACTACAAAATTGGCTTAAAAAAATGGGAAAAGGACACTAGTAAGCAGCATGTGATGTTGGCAATCAGCAATGTGACACAGAAGTGTAATTGAACTCCCGTACATAACCACATTTTCTTTATAAAGTGAGGATTGCCAGAACGTGTATATATCTGAAAAAAACTACATTAATATTTTACACATTGCTTTTGTCATTTTTGTAACTAAGTAATATGTAGACAGCATGACAATCTGCGGTCTATTTTGCAAACAATGACCAGAATAATTCCAATTTTATATTTACAAGGCTCTATAAGTGTATGGCTTCCCACTAATACCTCTTACCCTGCTTTTACAGCCTGCCGTACAAATCCCTTGCGCATCTTGAGCTTCAGTCTGTAATCACCAGGTTGGCCATAAAAAGCCTCTTCAGCGCCCCCTATGACAATAACAGCAGCGTTGCCAGGACCCTCCTTGGTGAGGATATTCCGTATACTTTCCCTGCTTGCATCACGGGTGCCTTCAAGTTCAAGACGATATTGTGTGATTTCAATCACTGATAGATGTCTTTTAAAAGGACGTCATCTGGGCCTAAGATTCTAAATATTTCTTGCAGGCAACCTCTGCTCAAAACTTATTTTGTAATCAAACAGTTGGCCGAAAATCTTTAGGCCATGTGAATATGGGAGGCTTTTTTTATTGAGAAGTGATGTCGTTGTAATTCCCAACTGAGAATGGAAAGGCATGTAAAAAGAAATGTGCTTCCTAGTTTATGGTTGGATCCTCTTCAAATTTGCCTAACTACAATTAAGGGAAGGTGGGTCAGCAATAGGTTTGTTCAATAGGCCATGGTTCACTTTTTGTTAATCTTTTTGTATTTTAAGTAAATCGTGAAGACATCTATTCTGAAATCCTTAGGCCAATTGAATCAAAATGGTATGGACTCACTTTTTGGTACTCCTAGATTATAAACTGTTCAATGTGTGGCGCTGTAAATCATTATTATTATTATCATCATTATCATCACCATCATTACTATTATTATGAAAATAAAGAAAAAACTGCTGGGCCAATTGCTAATAAATGACAGCGGAACAAAATTTGGACTTCCGTGGCAATTTTACTTATATGCAAGTGCCTCCGGCTGTTCCCAGGTAACAAATTAAATTGACGCAAAGGAGGTTATGTGTAGCCCCACTCTAAATAAATTTTATGAAACATAAAAAAAAAGTTTCAACCCGCCCTTCCCTAACAAAGATGAAAGAGAAAGTGGCCATTGTGTGCCTTTATTTCCCAGTAAAGTCAACTCAAACACAGTATTATATTGCCTGGAGGGTAACTTTGGCCGGGGAAACAGTTTAGCTGCATAGCCACAGTTGTTCAGTCAAACAGCATAGTCACGGTTGTTCGGTGATCGTTATCTTAATATTTTGCTACGTTCCACCTGTCCGTTCTCCAAGTTACCTGGGCAAATGGTTGCTACGGTACTTTAAAACATGACTTACGATCGTAACTTTAATCTAACCCTTCGGATGTGCCTGAAGCAGTTACCATCGCTTGTTACAAATCTAAATGCGACGCGATTCCCTGGCAAATCAAGCATGTGCTGGTGAGCGCCATTTTGAAAGTGCTACAATGCATTGCAGGACAGCTGCACAAAAATACAATTGATTTCGATATCAAAGTGAATCGCGGCCACAGCATATATCATATCATTACTGATACTCTGAAATATTTGCAAAATATATACTTTTGGTTTCATATATTATAACACCCTGTACGCCAAAGATCGTCCCATTATTATCCTCATTTATAAATCATTGGCTGTGGGATGCACAAATATCCAGGCACTAGGTATTTTCAAAATGGCAGCGAAGTCCGTGTGGGTTAGTCCCCATTGGATATTTTGAAGGGGTGGTATCCACAATATATGTCTGATTAGTTTTAACAGCAGGTTAATTTTTTGAATGAATGTAATGTACAATATATAATGGGACTTTCCAGAGTGAGCATTACCTGAAAATGTAAATACGATGCCCTGGAGTAACCAGTTGTGGGCGACCGGGGGGGGGGGGGGCAGAATAGGAATATTATATCAGACAATGAAGTTGCTGCCAGGCTATGAATCAAGTAGCAGCACTGAGCGGATGTGCCAAGTGTCCCGGCTAGGCCAACAGTGGAGGTAAGTGGAGAAAAGTTGACCTGACAGTAGATACAGGTCCGAAATTACTGGTGGGTTTTAAGTAATTGGTAAATATATACACAGTGTGGGCATCCGCCTCAAAAGAGCATCATTAGAGAATGCTCCCTATTGGTAACTTAAGGAAATACATTTTCCAAATATGCAGAAATGGTAGTCTCAAGCTCTTGGTGTGCAAATAAAACATCAAGATACATATTAATTCTGTAAGATTTGCCTAAGTCAGATTGATGTAAAGAATTTAAGTGCCATATATCTTATCATGATATAATTTTAAACCTATTTGTGAACTTTAAATTATGTGTAAATTTTCAAAGTTGAAAGTATTCGTTTACTTATTTAGAACCACTGGATTTCCTATATTTCCAACAACAAAAAATCTATTAAAAAGGTAAGTGAATTTTAGTCAGCTATCCTACATATCTCATCCCACAATGCAAATTAATATTCAAATTGAATCCAAAAAATAAGTACACCCGACATAACTTACGTCAATTGTTAGACCGATAATAGGAGGACATGACAAACAAAATCATAGAATACAGAATCAATAATATATCTAAGAAAACACGTTTTTCATAAAATACACTTTGTACACAGAATCAAAATACCCAGTTATTTGTGTCAATGCCATGTACTTGTTCTTGATTCGTAGTAACAATTAGGTAGATATGTTAAAGGAAGACCGGAGTCCCATTATATTATACACTTTTTGCAGCCTATGTAATGAGGAATGAATATCTGAATTTATCTTCCTAGTATTTCGAAATTTCAAAAAGTTATTTAATGAGGCAAGATATGCTGAAAATGTGTAGACACCTCCATAGCCTGAAGCCATGCGAATCAACGCCCCAATCAGACTGCTGTATTCAGCCGACCAATCACCAATTGTGTTATAGAATCACTCCAATGACTACATGAAAACAAAATTTAAAAGGGAGTCAGACAATCATACATGTAGCTATTATACTCATTGCAATGATTCGAATTCATCTTGACCAGGCTATGTGATTACAAAACTGTGGTAAATGTTTTTCTCACATTGCAAAAGAGGTCATGCTGACAATGGCCAGTTCATTGTTATTGCTGATGACCAGTCAAGTGCAGTGAGGAAGTAAGTGTGAGCAGGGACCTGTTCTGATTAGCAAGTGTGAGTCTGAAAATCACCCAAGCCAAGAACAAAAAACTGTCCTTTAGGTTTTTTGGTATTTACCGGTATACACACTTCAATATGAAATATGGTAACCATAACCATGCATTTTTACTTAGACAATTCCGTGTGGTAACTAGCCATGAAGAAAGCTTTGTATGGCAAATGTAAAAATTATAACCTGCAGCTTTGATGAGAAAAAAATGTATATATACTGTCACATGCAATTGGTATTCCCATGATCCTCTTTCATGCCACCGCTTTGTTCTCCCATGGGATGCCACTGAGCGTAATTAGCCAGATTTCATTGTATATCCTGACATTAAAATGAGGATTTTTCAGACCTTCTTTTACATTTGATTTAATCATTTCACACATATATGTTAATAACTAACACCCTCCCAAAATATAATATATAATGGGACTTCTGTCTTACTTTAAACCTCACTAAATATGGATATTTTGCAAATGATTTTAGCGCCCCCTTGCTGCTACATTAAAAATTATATGGTGGTATCCTACATTCGTCTTGGGGAGAAAAAGTTTGCCTGCAACAAAATTCTAAACTTTGCACTGTATTCGGCTTTTTTCCTTTCTCAACTGTTTGTTCTTAATAATTGATACACAAAGTTGTTAGTACATCTGTATGGTAATCTGTTTTACACACTATTATTCAATGTGTGTTTGAGGACCAAAAATCTTTTCCGTCTTCCAGTTTTAGATATCAAAGTATCCGCAAGACATCAGTTCTGCCTTAAGTGACTTGCGGTCATTTCGTGGTTTTTGAAGAATAAATTAATGTAATCAATATAAATCCATATTACAATTGTAAGTGCCTAGTGCCTGGACACTTGTGCTAATGCTATGGGTCGTACAAGTGCAAAAACCAAGTGCAAATTTTTTTTTTTAAAAATACACCTCCCTGTGGTACAGAATAAGTTTTCGTAGCCTTGAGAAGCAATGGGGTAAGTTCAGAATATTCAACAAAGCGATGGTGACGAAGGGGTCGGGCAGGGATGAAGCCACCGTTGTTGCCTATTTTCGGTACAGTTTCATACATGCATGAGAGCATTTGAAACATAGGAAGTTGAAACATAGAGCATGCTAAAGCGTCAGGTTTCTCTCACTATATACCATCAAAAATGGGTAAGGAAAGTTACTCTATCAACCCATTCAACACGTGTCATTAGACACATTTTTTGGTGAACAAGTTGTACAAGTATCAAAAAATCATTACAAAGAAAGTGTAAATTTTGTGTGCAATTATTGGTGTTTTAAACCGATGTCCCGGAAAAAAATACGCTCATGCAAGATATATCCATCTTACAAAGGTTAGTTCATTAGCGCACAGATGAATAGATAAGTACATAAGTGTGTCTTATTGTCAACACAGTCTGTAGACTTCCCTTGTACTCACGTTTCATCATATTAAAAGTTATAATATCATGGCTATGCTGTAAACAAACTGGACAGAAACCCAACCCAGGTACATCACCACCATGTTTGAAAAGGATTTTGCTACCTGCCTTTCGGAGCAAAATAGCAAGAACACGGCTAGATTAACAGAAAAAGCATAGGATCATCTGCTGAATAATTCACGTCTACGGGTATTCCTGTGTGATTCCAAAGCAATTGCCCAAATGGTTTGATACAATAAGATGTATAATAGATTTAATAAATTGATGAAATGATATTAAAGACAAAGACAAGTATTATCACAGCAACTTGAGCGAGATATATCTTACCACATTTCTCACATTTTAACTAATTCAGGCACAAAATTGTGAAATAGTACAAGTTTCATTCACAAAATAACATACCAATTTTGTAAAGAAGCTGCTAAACATAATCAATGGCTCACGTAAATCACGCGTAAAATTATCAATTTTGCCAATAAAGCTCAAATTGACATTTTTGTGTTCTCAGAATTGAGAAATATATGGTTTGGTTCTCGAAATTTATACCGTATTGTGTCTGCAATTCTAGCGTACAAAATGCCACATGCAAGATTTCATGGGAGGAAAGACCATCTTTGTGAATTTGTTCTGTGAATGATATCGATTCTGTTGGCACGTTTATACCAGTTAACTTTTTGTAAGATTTCTTTTTCATTTTTTGTGCGAAATTGGACAAGCTTATTAGACCCGGTGAAGTGCACACCAATTTTGCAGAATTTTTCGACTAGAAATGATAAAATCGTGCAAAAAGTGACAAAAATATATGTCACATATAATTTACTGAACGAAATTGATAATTTCTTTAAGTAAATTTCTGGTACAAATTGATGAAGCTTTACAATGCTGAGAACAAATTCTATAACTTTTCTGCACTTTCGTGAACCAATTTAGTAGTCATATACGACCTTCTCAATTTTGGTGAAACTTTTACAAAAACAGTACATTAAACTTGTTCGTGAACGATATTGTAAAGGTTTAAGGGGTTCATTCAAAAATAACGCAAGGCAACCACAAAATAAATGTTACATCTGGCATTCCATAATAGTCCTCTCAATTTAACATCAACAGTTCCATTTACATTTTGGTTACGTGTTTTTGTCGATATTTATTGTCGTTCCTGAATAACCCTAGGCCTTTAAACTCTAAGACTAATAAAAAGGACACTGAATTCAACCTTACCTAACCAAAGTGATACAATTCTGGATACTGGAAATGTGAAAACTGACGTGAGGGTTAACAGATGTGGAGTTATACCCGGAAACATTTTGCTGAACCCAGTACTGTCTGTGTTGAAATTGGCAAAGGCACCGCAGGGTACAATGCCATGCGGGTGATGGCCCATCACGTAGGTCTTCCTTGGGTCGAGTTCAGCTGTTTTCACTAGGCTGACAGGAAAGTAATCTCTGTAATAGTTCCAGAATTTCCACTTTCGAACGCTCTCGCTGCGCCTACTTCCTGTCTGGTGACTCTTGCGGATGTAGAAGTCATACAAAGCGAACGACACATAGCCCACTGGTACAAAAAAGAGAGGAGTGAAAAGCAGGACTAAGAACAGCAAACCAAAGAACCATGGGAAAACCACTACCATGGACAGCTGTGTCACGACCGCCAATGTCTGCAGGCGCCTCTCCAGGGGCACCCTCAGAGGGGCCATTTTTAAGCCCAGGATCTTCATGATGCTTCAATGTCAAATCCAAAATGCAACACCTGCAAAAAGAAATACAATAGTTAAACCAGCCAAGTGGAGGAGACGAGTCAGCAGACTTCCACGTTCCCGCGGCTGGTTTTACTTTTAACCAGTAATTATAGCTGTAATTTTATTTTCATCGTTAAATACAAAAAAGGACAATTAAAAACAGTTCCAACGTTTATTTCATCAAACAAGGCTTTGCACAGCTTTGCGTATGAATAACTATAACGCAGGATCCAGTAATTGGGTCATTTGAAAACTACATGCTTGACGTGCGCCAACTACAAGAATTTAAAAGGAAAGTAGTTTTCAGTGACCTTTGCACTGTGGTGACATGGACAGGGTTATCACCCAGTCTGTATCTTCCACCTTTTCTGGATGATACAGCTATAATTACTGGGTAAAGAGGAAACATGCAATCGTGCCAATGGTTTTTGTGATGAAGTACATAGAAATCAGCTTTTTAGTTCTAATTACCATAGGTCGCAGAGCTTATGCCATCATTCATGTCCGTCAGTGCGTCATTCCGTCAGTCTGCCCGTAAACACTTGCGTGTTACCACGACAACTTCTATAATTCAAAGTTTAATGCTTTCAAATCTTTGGACATATTGTACAAATAAAAATCTCGGTTCCTTTTGTAATTGAAGGCGCCACCTAGTGAATTACGTAGTACAATGGCCTAACAGTACAAACATGCTCTGGTGTGTTTGGCTTTCACGCATCCTTATGAAACTTTGAGGAAATGTGGGGGCGATCACTGACACGTAACCAGGCTGTGAATATGGGGGTGTAGACCTTTTCTCTACGCTGGCTTACCATATACTCTCTAGTTACAAATTCATAGAAGCATTTGGCTTCATGTGTGGTACATCATGTCATGCAAATATACTTAGTATATACACCTTTACATTTCCATGTGTTTGCAATACTGGACAAAAACACAGAGTTTCTGCATGCACATACATCATTTACATATATACACACTGGTCCTGTGTTCAATTTGCAAATGTTAATGTCAGATCGTGGATTTTTAAATTTTACAACACAAGTTGAATATGGAATCAAATATTGGCCTTTTACATCTTAGCTTATTTTTCATTGAAGTTGCTCTAAACATATCGAAAAGTCCAATATTGGATAAATTAGCTTAAAAGAGTCCAGTATTGCTGAACCTAGTTTGACATAAAACTTATAGGTCCAATATCAAAGAACCAAGTTTTGACATGAATATTGAATATAAAACAGCTGGGTTTTTTGCTTTTATAAACGAGAGGTACTCAGTTCTGCCTCGAAAAGCATTTCTGAACTGGGTTTGATGTATTAACAAAACGGCAGCAAATGAAATAAAGGTCAACCAAAAAAAAAAGTTGAAAACTAGAAAAGAAGATTTGCTTCAAAGCAAATATGTCTGTGTGCCTTCAAAAGTTGTAAATACTGAATGCTACAATTTTTGTCCTTTGGTATTTCACATTCCATTAAACTTATGGCTCGATGAAAATTTCAAAGTCCAAAGGACCTAGACCTTTTGACCTTTACAGGTAACATATAAACTACAAAAATGTACAGTGTTGCAATACCCACAAGGTAAGCACAACATGAACCAAATCAGATGAAAATTGACCCAGTTATGGCTAAAGATAAAACTTTCAAAGGACCAAATGACGTTGACCTTTGCCCTTTAGAGGTCACATATTCTCACAAAAATATGCAGTGTTGCAACACCTACAATATGAGTCCAACATGATTAGAATGGGATGGAAATTGCAAATCACATAAAAATTTACCAAGTTATGGCTGGATGAAACTTTCAAAGTCCAAATGACGTTGACTTTTGACCTATAGAGGTAACATGTAAGTTTCAAAAATGTGCAGTGTTACAATAGCTACAATTTGAGCCCAACATGATTAAAATTGGATAAAATTGATCAAGCTATGGCTATATGAAAGCCACCATCGAAAGTGGCCTTTGACCTTGAGATGACCTCAAAGTGAACCTTGACCTTTAAAATGACATTTTGACCTAAAATTGAACTTTGACCTTGACATTTGAAATGACCTTTGCCCTGCTATGCTCTAGCTCCTCTATACTCAGAACCACATCTAGTATAGTGTATAAGATATTGAAGATTTAAGATTTTAGTAAGGCCTCATTTGCATAATTTTGAAAGGTATGACCTCTCATTATAAAAAAAGGCAAGACATCTATAGAGGTATAATTGTGCCAAGTTTGAAGCGCTACGTATAATACTTTTCAAATAAAATGTCGGACATTTTTGCCTGTAAAGAGAGAGAGAGAGAGAGAGAGAGAGAGAGAGAGAGAGAGGGAGAAAGAAAGAAAGAAAGAAAGAAAGAAAGAAAGAAAGAAAGAAAGAAAGAAAGAAAGAAAGAAAGAAAGAAAGAAAGAAAGAAAGAAAGAAAGAAAGAAAGAAAGAAAGAAAAATTCCCAGAAAAACAATATGTCTGTGTTGGCACACAGCTATAACAAGTTAAAAGGTCCAACATTTTTCTTGCATTGTTATGATATTTTTATCATCAATAGACACTTTCGTAGAGGAAAAATGTTATGCAAACATGGACCTTAAACAGGTCTTCACATAATGAAAAAATTGTAAAATGATTTTTTTTTTCGTTCTTTATTGTGCTTTAATAAATCAGAATAAGTAGAGACTCTTGGTTGAATGAATTATCGTGCGGACCTTATGCAGAGAATAATTATTGTTGTAAACATGTGTGAAAGAGATACTTTCCTCCATTGTTTCCGGCTTCTTTTCTTTGTTTTATTTTCTTTTTTTTGGGGGGGGGGTATTATTGGACCTTTTGGCCCTGATGGGGGAGTCGATCGACACTCGCGATTTCCCTCTGGCTACGGGCCTGGATCATGTATAACCTGAACAATCCTACTGGCACCACCAATACGTGAACGGGATATATGATGTTTTTTTGGTAAAATGTAGGAAATACATTATCTTATGAAATTATGAGGCTAATTTTACCAACTATACAACAAATGTGTATCGTGGTTGGAAGTTGAATATTACATAACATGGGTGACCTTGATCTCAAGGTCACCAAAGGTCTACATTTCTTTTGCAGTTCTTCCCTCAAATTCCTTTTGTCAATATTGCTATAGCCTAGAAAAGTCCTATGTTGTTGTGGTCTGACCCTTTATGTATGATTAAATTCCTATATATTTTGCACGACGCTATTTGCTTGCCTGTTATCCACATTCTATTTCTGTGGAGAATTTGATAGTTTGAGTAGCGGCTCCCTTTCTAAGCTAAATATTCAGCAAAGACGACCAACATAATAATGAATAAATATGAACATGACAAATGATGAATTAGCTAAATACGTGAAATTTTGCTTATAAATGCACAGCTTCATTATGAAAGAAGAATAACTGTCAAACAAAACATAATTACTAAATTTGTATAGTGCAGGTTCAGATAAGAACAATTTGATCAGAATAAGAGTTTCCAGAGATTTTCTGCTTTAACGATATTGTAGATATTTCAAAATATTAACCATCTTCATGCTTTGGGTGGTTAAGTCATGAATATGACTTGTCGAGTTAAAGTCAGATCATTTCAATAATCCCAAGTGCTCATGTCCTGGTTCAGTCGTGCACTGTTGGCGGAGCTGCAACACGCTCGCCTTTCACCTCTGCGTCCCGGGTTTGATTCACGGCCGGCGAAGAGAGTGGAAAGAGTTCCAATCACTATACATGGTGGTTTTCTCCGAGTCCTTAAGTTTCCTCCACCAAGCAAGGAAGTAGGAAAGTATACGCCAACATTTGCGTCATGGAGAGTGATTAATATAGGCTCAGCCTGTTTCGCAATCCATGTAAAAGATATGGGACTATATTTGTATGTTCTGGTTCATTCTGTAAAGAAATATCATCTGCACATAATCGGATGGAGTAATTTACAACGTTCACAATATCATTAGTATTTATCAAGAATGAAAGGGGACCAAGTTCCGACCCCTGTGGGACGCCTGCTTTGATTCAGCTCCAAGGCGACTTCCTCCTTTCACAACACGTTTCTGTCTACCCACTAAATAACCGGCAAACCAGCTTAGTAGAGGACCATCGATACCTACATTATGTAATTTGAACAATAAACCTGGGTGGTAGACACGATCAAGGGCCTTTGTAATGTCACAGAATACAATTCTAACTGCCTTCCGAAGGTCCAAAGCCTCGCAAAAGTGATGGAAAGAGTAAACTAGTTGATTAATCGTACTGTCCCAAGGTACAAATTCTGACAAAACAGCAATGTCGCGGAAGAAGTTAAAAAACATATTTGAAGATACGGTTAATACTCTTTTTGAAATCATGAGTAGACTCGGCATCACGCACAAGCAAAGGCAATCCGTTCCATAATCTTATCAAGGAAGGAAAGAATGAACTGTGGAATTATTTTGTTCGCGTACATATGTTTTGATAAATCTTGGCGTGATCTGACGTTATACCCTTAACGTTCAGAGACAGTGGTTGGAACTAGATTCTTCAGATATTGAGGTGCAGGACTATTAATTATATTGTAGAATAGGATCAATTTACTTTTCTTTTTTCTCTCTGATAGTTTTTCAAAACCTATTTCCTCACAAATGAAATTGTGGTTAGTGCCCCTCGTGGCCCCTGTTATTACTCTAGCTGCAGAGAGCTGAACATTTTCTAGCTGTTGAGACATCTGTTAAAAGCAGTCGTCCCACACAACTAAACCATACTCAAGAATCGGGCAGACCAAGCTATAATAAATAATTTCTAATGACTTTCTACTCAAGCGAAATTGTAAATATTTCATGATATTAATAGTGTTCGTTCCTATGTAACCAAACTCCTAATGTGACTTGTCTACGTCAAGTCTAATCTTAGAATCAAGCCTAAATGCTTATGTTTGGTCTCGTTCTGTGGGGTTTTGTTCATAAAGACTAAATTAGGATAACTAAGAGGTATTCGCTTCTTAAATATAATCATACTTCTTGTTTTTGACGGGTTAAACGAGACCAGCCATCTATGCGACCAACCCTTGACCTCATTCAGATCCCGATTCAGTTGAATTGGTCGCACAAGTGGCGTCTTCAACTTATCGTCTGCAAACAATCTAATAAAAGAGTTTACCACATGAACGATATCATTTATATATATTAAGAATAACAGAGCACCCAATACACATCCTCGACGGACTCCTGCTCTAACTTTACCCCCAAGAAGACCAAGCTCCCTGCAAAACGACTTGTTGCATTTGACCTTCTAAATAATCGTCGAACCACCTGAGAAAAGAATCACAAAATCCAGCCTTTTCAAGTCTGTGCAGCAAACCAGGGTGGTAAAGTCGATCAAACGCTTTGGTGATATTGCCAAAAACAATCCTTTCATCGTTTTGTAGATCAATAACTTCACAAAAAGTATGATATAGATAGACAAGCTGGTTAACAGTACTGTCATCAGGGGTAAAGCCGGATTGACAATCAGATAAGGGATGGTTCAACATTATCGTCATTTTTGAATTAGTACTTAGGGTACTAAATTTCATGACCCCCTCCCTCCCCCTAAATTAGTACTTTAAAAATGATGATTTTTTTCCCCCAAAATCATAGCAAAATTGCACAAAACAGGCCAAAAATTGACCATCATTTTCCATATCCTGTGAAAGTGTACAGACCCATTTAACCCCCTCCCCCCTTGCGTACTGTAAGTACTAATTCAAAAATGATGAAAATGTTGAACCATCCCTAAAACATTATCTCTTAAATAACTATAAACGTGTTTCAAGATTATTTGTTCAAACTCCTTACCGACGTAACTAAATAGCGAATTGGGTCTTTAATTGCCACAAAGACTGGGTTCGCTTCTTTTGAAATCTGGAACCACGTTTGCTCTCTGCCATTCTGTTAGAAATTTGTGACAGGACAAGGGCATATTGAATAGTTTTGTTAGAGATTTCGCAATTTCTGGTGCAGCTTCCTTAAGGAGTCCAGGACTGATTCCGTCCGGGCGACTCA
This sequence comes from Hermodice carunculata, assembly GCA_964020975.1. Taxonomy (NCBI): domain Eukaryota; kingdom Metazoa; phylum Annelida; class Polychaeta; order Eunicida; family Amphinomidae; genus Hermodice; species Hermodice carunculata. Next base: position 20,136,942 of record OZ026615.1, on the reverse strand, counting down.
CCTTAGAAACATCAAGACTTTCTAAAATGCTCTAACCTCTCCTTCGTTGATAGTTAAATTTCGAGAGTATCAAAGTAGCTCTGAATATCCGCTGGTGGAGAAAATTTGATCCATTCAGATAGGAAAAAAATCATTCAAAGTTTGAGCCTTAGCTTCATTGTCATAGATGTTTGGTCATCATGAATTAATGCAGTCGTGCGTTGGTTTTTGTTAAGAAAACTTTTAACTGTATGACACCAGCTCTTTTCCTTTGATGTACGTTGTTGATTGAATCTTCAAGCTTTTTACAATAATTTTATTCAGCCTGCCCTAAGTCTTCGATATACTTATTTCGTAACTGCCTGAAGTAAGGCCACAGAAAAGAAGATCTGTTTGCTGTTTTATGAATACGTTTGACTTTCCGTTTTAACCACAGAAGATAATTTGTGGACCATGGAGGATCATTTGGCCTGATAGCTACTTCTTTATTGGGCATAGATTCCTTCGTAACGGCCAGGAAGGAACCACTCCACTCTTTACTTTATTGACGTTAGTAGTATCAAAACAATTATCCCAGTCAATCTCAGACAGCTTGGTTCTAAAGATATCCTAATTAGCCATATCATACTCCCATATGAGTCTTTTGTATGTTGGACCCTTTTTGTGTCTGAAGAGTAAGTTTGCACTAATCACACAAAGATCGCAGTCACCTAACGGAGCAGATACGATTGTACTTCTGATAAATGTTGGAATATTGGTTATTATTTGATGGGCACATGACGGAGTTGTTTCTGTTATCTTCGCAGGCTCAAATATGTGCATATTAAGGCAGTTTACATAACAGAAATCAGTCAGTTTCCTTCCCTGATTAGTTTTAGGGTCCGCAATTTGGATTTCCCATCAATATGATTTTATTAACACCCGAATTGTTTGCTTGCTCTGTAAGTCGTCCCAAAAGGACACAAGCGAATTCGGGGGTCAATAGAATACCGCAATTAAAAACTTATTATTGTGCAAGCGCACTTCAACCCAGAGAATTGCCAAACTTGCATCTTTAAGATCATCACGCCGTTTAATTAACACTCATCGTGATGCATATGAGGCTACTCCCCAACGGTACTAGTAGATCTATCTGGTCTGAGAATTGGATAAAATCCTGGTATACGTAGGTCATCATCCTGAGTGGAGTTAGTTATGAATGTTTCTGATAATGCTATTATATCAAAGTTATCAGCCAAAGAAATTTCAATGCAACTTAATTTATCTTGCCGCTAAACTACGGACATTTGCATGACAAATTCTAAGGTCGGCATAGGCGTCTACTGCACCGGGGTTAGGATGTACATCTCCGCAGATCAGTGACAAAAATGCAATCATAAAAAGCTAATAGTCGCATAGATCATCATTTTTTCTGTGCATCAAGTTACAAAGTAATAAAGTTCGACCATTAATTCTGGCAGAAAAATAAATTTGTCCACAAGAGCGAATTGACAGTAACACTAATGTGTGGCTCAGTATGCAGGGTAATAATTTGACCTGAGTCGACGTTATCGTATCATAAAAGGGTGTAAGGAACAGGACAGTATCTATACTTCAAAAGTTGTAAATATTAAATGCTACAATTTTTGTCCTTTGGTACTTCACATTCTATTAAGATTTTTTTTTAATGGCTGGATGAAATATTCAAAGTCCAAATGACCTTGACCTTTGACCTTCGGAGGTCACATGTAAATTACAAAAATGTACAGTGTTACAATACCTGCACTTTCAGCCCAACATGAACCAAATCAGATAAAAATTGACCAAGTTATGGCTTGATGAAACCTTCAAATGACCAAATGACCTTTACCTTTGACCTTTAGAGTTTACATGTTAATTACAAAAATGTGCAGTGTTGTAATACCTACAATTTCAGTCCAACATGATTGGAATTACATAGAAATTGGCTGAGTTATGGCTGGATGAATATTTCAAAGGTCCAAATGACCTTTACCTTTGGCATTTAGGGGTCATATGTAAATACGAAAAATGTGCAGTGTTACAATAGCTACAATTTGAGTCCAACGGGATCAAAATTGGATAATAATTAATTGAGTTATAGCTAGAAGAACATTTCAAATGACATGACCTTTGACCTTTAGAGGTCACATGTAGTTTACAAAAATGTGCAGTGTAACAGACATTCAAATGGCCCTAATTTGCCTAATTTTCAAAATCATGGAACCTATTTACAAAAACTCAAGACTTCATGTATAGAAGTATAATCATGCCAAGTTTGGAGTTTCTACGTATAATAGTTTTCAAATGAAATGTCGGACATATTTGCCTGTAAAGAGAGAGAGAGAGAAGAGAGACAGACAGACAGACAGAGACAGACAGAGTGGGAGAGGGAAGAAAGAAAGAATTCCTGGAAAAACGATGTGTTTGTGTAGGTACACCGACGTAAATAGAAAGTATTTCAGATCGTGAGTGCGTGGCAATAATGGCCTCGATCAGCTCTTCGTATTCTAGCAAAATGTATGATCAGTAAAACCCATTCGGCTGACTACGCAGTTGAGTGCCTGCTTTATTTGACTGATCGAGGCTTCTTGTGCAAACAAGCCCTTTTCTTCTCAAATTTATTTCTCACATTGAACGTTCAGACTATGGACTCAAAATGAAAAAAAAATAATAATAAATAAATAAATAAAACGGTAGCTCTCTTTCGCCTTTTAGGGCTCTAAAATAATGTGCCGGTAACCATTTTAGTTTGCAATTCCACCCTGTCCTACAAATGCTTCGGAAAGCCCCGTGCCCTAGAAACTATCAAATCCAGTCTCCCCCGTGTATACATGGGAAAAATGCTCAATCAAGATGACCTTTAAATTCGACGAAAGATGCAAAACCTTAACAATTTCTAGGGGATTTCTGATAAAGCTTCACGAGTAAAGTAAAGCACCGCATGATTTTTGATACACTGTTCTAAACTTATTCAAACCTGGCCTCATTCCTTCATATTTTAGCAAAATACACGTGAGACAACCACCATTAAAACTCAGCCGCCTCAGTGGGCAGTTGCATTAAAATGCAGGTGACTTCTGGTGTTACTTAAAAGCATGATTTCAAACGAATTTGGCCCACAACAAAATAATGTCCCTGACATTAACATCATGTCCAGTGAACTGGGATATTCTGTGAACCTACTGTTACTGTCTTACCTGGTCTCTTTTTGTGCCGTTTTGTCAATGGCGCTTACCAGCTAGCGGCGTGTGTGATGGTTGCCAAACAACCTACAAAACACACAAGATATAGACGGAATCAGTCGGTCAGGTGGCACTTAAGACTTACATCTTTTAACACAAGAATTTCCGTACGATGTTGTGTACAGAGTCCACACAAACAAATGACGTGAATAAAATACCGGGGCAGATACCATGACATGGGGTCATCATTCACGTCTTATGTGATCTCTCTGTTCTATCTGGTTCGAATTCATGCTTTAAAATTTAAAACTAAAAATGTTCACGTTGTTAAACAATATATTGGTTGACTAGTTGTCATCGAGTCTTTTTTTTCTTTCTCATTTATTCGCTCACGTGCCCTTAGCAAGATATCTTGTGCAAACAAACCCACCTTCTCAAACGTTTTGAGATTGAAATTGAACGTTCGGACTATGGACTCGAAATAAAAAAAAAACACAAGCATCCTTTTGGCTTTTAGGACTGTAAAACAATGTGCCGGTAATCCTTTCAATTCACACGTGCACTCTATCCTGCAAATGCGCTGGAAATCTCTGTGCCCCCCCCCCAAAAAAACAACTTTTAAATCCGGGATACAGCTCTTAAATTCGACGATAGACTTCGGGATTTGTGATACAGTTTCACAGGTAAATAAATCATTGGATGATGCTGACTGTAGCCGTAATCACGGCGCTACTACGTCTCCGATACATTTGTTGGACAACCTATTGAATTCAGAGACATATAGTATTCTTGACCTTTTTTACCACATATGGAGAGAGAATTTGCGTTTGCACAGGTCAATGTACACATATAGATCACTATAATTGTATTTACACATGTCCACGTGTGCAGGGCGGATCGCAAAGCGCCATTTACCTTTATTTACTTGCCTACCTTTTCCTGAACTTGTGTACCAGCCGACGTTCACGGACAGATGGGGTTTAAAACTGCAGGGTCTACAGGGTCTACAGGGTCTACATTGGTCTTGACATTTTGTTGACATTTTCTTGCTTCACTAATTGCCACCATGACAGAGCCAATGCTACATAGAATTGAGAAACCTTCATAAATGAAAAGAAAACGCACCATACACAATTTTACACATTTGTATTTAGCATGCAACAATTGAACCATATCATAAAAGAGCCATTCAGAGTGTTGTTTTTCGTTCCTCCAACCTGCTAGGAGTTTGATTCACGACACGATTGCCCCAAATTTATTACAGCGCTTGCTCCGCCAACAAAAGAAGACGCCTACCAGTACAACATACTATGAAATAACACAATTGCCGGTTCGAGAAACGACCATTACGTGGTAGCAAAATGAAATAATAATAATAATAATAATAATAATAATAATAATAATAATAATAATAATAATAATAATAATAATAATAATAATAATAATAATAATAATAATAATAATAATCATCATCATCATCATCATCATCATGCCCGTCACCAGCTTTTCTTGGAAGGGGGCTTGGAGTCGGAAGATAATGACATACGGAGGGAGTGTAACAGACCGGGCTGGGTGAGGGTTCGGGAGGGGGGGGGGGTGATCCCCCTATTACACACACTCACACACACACACACACACACACACACACACACACACACACACACACACACACACACACACACTGCAGAATATACATTCTTCATAAACAAACATATAGGACAGAAAGAAAATAGAAAACTTGCTCACTCTGTCATTCTGTAAATCAACTTTCACTCACCTTGCAAAACAACAGAAGGATCAATAATGAAACAACAGAGCCTCTGATGCTTTGGATAATCACTCTATTGACAGATACCAATGTAAAAGTTATCCGGCCCTCAGACCCTGTGCTGTCTGAAGAAGGTTTTGTTGGAATAACGCAGCATTCTTTTGCTGAGCCGCCCAAATATGGAAGCGGGGTTAGCTTCTGACGACAGCATGGCCAATCCACAACCAGAATAATTAATTACAAAATAAGTTTACTCATCCCAAACACAGCAAAGTCATGGCCTTGGTATTTCTTTGTTTCCTCACAATCTTTATATAACTTCCAATATTATAAGATTAAAACACGGTATTTTTGAGTGACTTTTTACTTAAGAGATCTTTATATTTTGCATTTCCAAAATAACGAATACTGCCTCATTCAAAACTAAGAATTAAACCATAATATAAATATTCATATAAACTAATCATGACATATGCCCACACTTTAAGAGTGAAATTTCCACATTTCACAAATGGCACTGCTAACTGAAGGGTTAATACACTAATGTATAGAAAGGGTTAAATGTTCTCCATGTGGAAAAGTCATTAAAAGAATGGAACCGCACCCAACTGTTTTACCCCCCAAGTTCAGGTCAGTTCCAAGAAAGTTGTGTCGGGATAAGCGCGTATCTGGGTCGATCTGTCTGGTATTTTTGTCAGAAAGTGGTGCATTCAAAGATATGTAAGTTTCCTCCGTAGCAGAACACAAACGGATTATCGCTCATTGTCTGATGATGTGTGTTCAAAACGGAGTTCTGGAACTATGCACGTTTATTGTTTGAAAAGTTCGGCTTGTGATTGAACTGAAATGGATGTACGGACAAATCAGGGTTCTATGTCAATGTTGCACGATGCACTTGGCTTGATATATGTGAACATAGTGTTTTGACAATAACACACAGGTGGACAGTTTGACAGCAGTTTGGTAAGTCACAACACGATGTATAACCACGAAAATCAGCATCGCGACAGTGCATCAGTTCATGCTGCTGTGGTAAGTCCATATACTTGTATGACCGCAGACACTTGTAGATCAACGCAATGGTAGTACTGAGACATTGTCATTTAGTCACCTCAGTGTTGGGCACAAAAGAGTTAGCGTGCTGAGGACCGGATAGCAGATATGTACATTCGTCAATCATCAAATTCACTGAACAAAGACAGCGACCCTGCAAATACACGGAAAATCTGGGCAGGTATCAATTCAATAAATACAAGTAATAGTACCTAAAATACATATAAAATGTTATGGTATACGATTAAATATAGAATAATATAATTAAGATTAGCATGTCATCATACCATCTAAAGACCAAGTCAATTAACCAACAGCATGTTATTATGAAATGTCATTTCAAAACAAAAGCTTCTTATCTGGTTAAAATTGAAACACAGACATTCACAATTGTCACAAATATTTGGATGCTGAATTAAACGCAACCATTGGTTTAATTATAGCTCCATTATCATTAATGTTGTCTATTATGGGAGCGACCCATTTCATCATCATTATCATCATTATTATCATTCTTATCATCATCATTATTATCATTATCATTCATCAGCTGAAAACACATTTCAACAGTGCACTCATTAGTCATAGAGATTAATGATGTATCTTGTCATCAAATTCATTGAGACAATTATAATTGTTGAAGGTATACTTGTATCTAGGCAAAAATCAATGCATATGGTCACCAAAAAAAAACATGAATGTGACATAACGTTATATAATATAATTATCATCATAATTACCATTAAAGCACCATTCATTCAACAAGTCACCTTCTCACATTGTTGCAATTACCCATTATAAAATGAGATAAACACAATTTTATGTTGTCTTAAATACATTGAGACAACTAAAAGAGTTAACGGAAAATACATGCATAACCAATTGCACACAATTATCAGGAGAAGCTTAATCAAGATCACACAGCAACACAACTGTATGACACAATTGGCATGTCCCAAGCTGTAAACATATAATTATGAGCGTTCAGGATAGAATTATGCTAAATATATTAACCAATAGTTTAGCATATTTGCAAAATGTGAAACTTTGTGTTGAAATCGTTGTCAATAACTTAATATCATATATTGAAATATGTGATCATCAAAAGAACATCTTTCAAACACAGAACCTCAATGTGGTATATCGACCAGATCGAGTAAAAAAATGCACTTCATTTCCAAAAAGACACACCAACCCTCAGTATACGAGGCCGTATCGTGATTCATCATTATTATCGTTATGTTCTGACGTGCTGGACACAGGTACGCTGGACGTTGTTTCGGCATCTTGATAACAATTATCGTAGCGGCAGGTTCAGCGGGGTTAGCTTCTGACGACGGCATGACCAATCCACAACCAGAATAATTAATTACAAAATAAGCTTACTCATCCCAAACACAGCAAAGTCATGGCCTTGGTATTTCTTTGTTTCCTTACAATCTTAATATAACTTCTAATTTTATAAGATTAAACAAGGTATTTTTGAGTGACTTTTTACTTAAGAGATCTTTATATTTTGCATTACCAAAATAACGAATACTGCCTCATTCAAAACTAAGAATTAAACCATAATATAAATATCCATATAAACTAATCATGACACATAAGTGCCGTTAATGGACGGTTAGAGTCCCTGTTGCTGGAAGTGTTGTTATAAGCGCGGACAAATAGTCGTTGAGAAGTGCAATAAAATGACAGGTGTATTACATTTGGGCATTGAGGATGGATTCATTTGTCTGTTTATTTGTTTTGTGGTCCCCCACTTTTTTTTTCTTCAGTCAAGGGAGGTTTGTTCGAACCCCTCGACCACCCCACCCTCCTCCTCGTGACGGGCCTGTGAGGAGGAAGAGGAAGAGGAAGAAGAAGAAGAAGAAGAAGAAGAAGAAGAAGAAGAAGAAGAAGAAGAAGAAGAAGAAGAAGAAGAAGAAGAAGAAGAAGAAGAAGAAGAAGAAGAAGAAGAAGAAGAAGAAGAAGAAGAAGAAGAAGAAGAAGAAGAAGAAGAAGAAGAAGAAGAAGAACTCACTAGTTGAAAAGAATACAGAAGAGCAGGGTTTTCAATGGAAAGTTCCTTGTACAACAATGACATTTTCAGTGTGTATTCAATTTTCCAGTGATTACCTGAAATCTAGTGCAAAAAACAACAACACAAATTAGTTGGCGAAAATGAGTACGCATACTTTTATATAGAGAAAAATAAACAATTACATATGGAAACGTTTTTAAATTCCCTCTTCATAAATATATATATATATATATATATATATATACTACTAGACGTTCCTGTTCATTAGATGTTGTTGTTCCTGCAGTGAACAAGGCAATTTTTAAACGTTCCTTTTCTTATTATGGTGCTACTGTGTGGAACAGCTTGCCGGACGCTATTAGACGTGTAGACGACATATTGTCTTTTAAGCTCAAATACAAACAGTTTTATTTCACAAGGACCAGAGAACAATCTTAACGTTTGGACCATGTATAGTTTTAACTTTTAATGGGCTTTCGTATTTTAACATTGAATTTTCACATTATAGGTTATGGTTTTATGTGCTTTAATTTTACGTATGTCGTGTATCTGATCATGTTTCTTTTATGTACCACTTTTCATACTATGTATATTTTTGTACATGATTTTACTGGGCCCGATTGAAAAACAGCATTTCTGCTGAACCGGATTCCCAGAATAAATATATTCTATTATTATTATTATTATTATTATTATTATTATTATTATTATTATTATTATTATTATTATTATTATTATTATTATTATTATTATTATTATTATTATTATTATTATTATTATTATTATTATTATTATTATTATTATTATTATTATTATTATTATTATTATTATTATTATTATTATTATTATTATTATTATTATTATTATTATTATTATTATTATTATTATTATTATTATTATTATTATATGTATGTGTATATATGTGTGTGTGTGTGTGTGTGTATTGTATGTGTGTGTGTGTGTGTGTGTGTGTCAGAGAAAAATTAGAATGCGTCAAATTCAATGTAAACAATATAAATAGTAAATATCGCCGTAGATAGTCGAATTTAAACCAAGCACATATAGGCCGTGGGCCAAATCCTAGAATATGGCTAGAAACGGGCCTCTGTGGCAAATGTTGAGGGACAACCTGGAATTGTGTTTTCTGAAACAAGTAACATATGTACAATATAAAACCAAAGAGTTCCCACGTTTTCACTTGCACATTAATTTTTCAGGGATCATGTATTGTTGGTATCTCTAAAACCAAGTTTCAAGAAAATCACAGATATATGGATACAGTTGTTCATAACACGGTACACAATTTTGCATGATATCACCACTTTATGCAATTTTCAGGCATTTTTTTGCACATTTTGTATTAAAATAACTAATGTTTAAGAAATTCTTTCACATTGTTTCTGGAAAAATGACTGTTTTTAAGACAAATAAGTAAAGGTAAATGTATAGGTAAGGCACGTAAAAGTAAAAGGTAATGCGGAATAATCGTACTTTGAACCATATATTACCTTCTACCTAAACCACTCTGAGTCCTTTCCATACAACAAAATATTTATATCACACATCAGTTTATACTATTAAACATTAAAAACACTTTTTCTTGCATGACTGTATCAGCATGTGCCTGTCACAACCTGTGAAACATACAGGAACCACGTGTACTGATATAATAAATCAGCTTGGGAATTTACTTATATTCTATACACTTGTATTTAACATGTTGGG